>BMAU01013497.1:0-11846 GCA_019973935.1 Trichonephila clavipes
TAAATAAAAATTATTTATTTTATAAAAAATAATTCTTATTTGGTTATAGGAAGTAAATTACTTTCATGATATATGATTGTATGAAATTGTAGTTGAAAAATATCTTCATTAAATCAAAACATTCTATGATTTCCCGAATTTTAATGTATATTTCAAGTTTAATTAGGTTTATTTACATAAGTGTACATCTTGAAAGAAAGTTTCTTCAAAAATAATTAAAACATCGTTACATTCTTCGAGCTCAAAATTTTGAAAAAGATAGTCAAAGATTTATGTATTTCACCCTTTAAATAACCTCAAAGATTTTAGACTTTTCCAGTTTGAATGACATTTTCTCAACTTTTTCTTCTTCAAATAATAAAAATGCAAACAAAAATTTATGTTTTGCTTCTTTCTTTTTATAGCTTTGTTGGTTCTAATAGGAAAGAAAATGGATCTTATTGGCTCAGTTGGGTATGAAAATTGCATTGCATTCAACTATTAAATCACGGATGTTATAAGTTATACTTGTAATAAGATTTCAATTCTGTCATGGAAAAAAATATCTGGATAACATGCAAACTTGTATTGGTTAAAAATAGAAATAATTTGACGATGAAGAGATACAAGTGAAGTATTTCGATCTTGCAAGTGAAATACACATGCCAGTATCATTTATCTCCACTATTTATACCACTACATCAAATAATTATGCATCATCACACCCTTAAAAACTCAGAATATTTTTAAAGGTTTAATACCAAGATACAGTTCCGAATATAATAAATGTCTGCATAAAATAATTCTAAATTTCAATATTGAAGAAAAGTTTTCATCAACAATTTTAAAAGGCTGGAGAGACAATTATGACTGCAAGATATTATATATATATATATATATATATATATATATATATATATATATATATATAATATATATATATATAATATATATATATATAATATATATATATATATATAATATATATATATATATATATAATATATATATATATATATATATATATATCCGTAGTATCACTAATGGATACAATACATATATCACGAAGTCTGGGAAGATCTTGCAATCTCTTCTTCAAAAATCTAATTGATAATTTACAAAACACGGCAATTATTAAAAAATAGCTTAGAGATTGCTAGAGTTACTAAGGATATGTTGATTTTTTTTCTATGCATGGTTTTGATTTCGAGGACCTTTTAATTCTATAGATATTGACGATATGATTAAGGTTCTTCAGTTAATTTATGATAAATATGAATTATATACTTCAATGGAAAAAAAGAAAAATTTGATATTCTTGTTAACCTCATTTTAAAGAAAATTTCATTATATTTGATCATAATCTTTATAAACAGATCAAAGGATTACCTCAGGGTGGTCCAGCTAGTAATTGTTTAGCGAACCCTATATTTACATTTTTTTTGAAATAGATCATGTTATAAATGATTCTTACTTAATTTATCGTTATATAGATGATATAATAATTTTTGGTAAAAATAGTGAATACAAAAACCAAATATTACATTCTACCCTGATTATCTCAAGCTCCTTAAAACTAACTTCAACTCTAATAGTTTGGAATTCTTGGATTTAGACTTGCATCTTATTAACAATAATGTAATCAGTAACATTTTTGACAAAAAGAGATTCGTTTGTTCCATATAATTAAAATTCCTGTATGGAACAGTAATTTTCATATATCAATTTTGAGAAATATCATTTTGAATTTTTTATTTAGAAATGATAACTTAACTACCCACAAAATAGATAAATACAATAACATAAAAAAAAATTTTCAATGTTGTTGTTTAGATCATGAATACCCTTTTAATTTCTTGAGATCTTATATTCATACAAATACATTAACCGTCTTGCTACTTGAATTCCAAAATCCACCACACAACAATAGGTTTTCAAAGTCAGCATGTTAGTGGTCTTGCTGTGAAGATTATATCATAACAGTCATATCACAGTTTACATTTTTTCCATAATAACACATCTTAAACATCTTACACATTTTTGACAACTGTAAACCAAATTTTAGCCTAGCAAATTTACATTTTTGACAATCAACCATCCAAATTTTACCATATTTGATTTGTCGTCATTCTATACTTGTCTTTGCTGGCTGGTTTTATAAGTCAGCCAAAAGATGTGTTTATGTTTCTTCGAATTTTTAACTTAGTGAATAATTGACTTTTCATTAATGGCAAGATGCTTGTTTCTCTCGTAAAAAAGCTTTGGTGGAAAGAAATTTTGTTAAATTATTTTTGAAAGATACTTTTCTTATGTAATTGTTCTAGTATTTTTCTACTTTTCTTACATTATTATTTTGTGATTTTTTGCATTAGAGTTTGGGAGAGTTTGTTACATAATAGTAGTGATTGGTTTTTATCATGCTCTCTGAGTTATACTTTCTCTGAAGTTTTGTTTATTATTTTATTTGTTTTCCTACCGAGTTGCAAAGGGGAAGGTTTGGCGCCTTCAAACCAGTTTAACCCACTTATTCGGTCCTAAGTCCGGGAAATTGCTTTCTGACTCGCTAGGTTCTTCTTTTTTGTAGTTCTTTTATTTCTCTATAATTTTGTTCTTCATGTTCAGCTTTCATATTTTTATTACATGTAATTTCTTGTTATGTTCTTTATCTTATTATTTCTTGTTTTTGATAAATGAATTCATATTCCTTTTATATATATATATATATATATATATATATATATATATATATATATATTGGAATTTCCTGGACAAAATTCAAAAAAAGTTATACTGCTTAGCATCGTTATGGGTCTTTTGTCATTGAAACACAATTAATTTAATAATTAATCAATAATATCGGACTTATTCAAGTAGAACGAGGCCTATTGGCTACAGCTCTTGTAATATTGTGTACCATAACGAACAACAATACCTTACACCCTCACTCTTGTAATTTCCGTATTACATTGACGTGAGTCCTAAGCCGTCACTGGCATCAGTATTCGAACCCAGAGTTCGATATTAAAATCAGTAATAACTATAATAAAAAAAATAATCAATTATTTCATTAAAACCAAAAGAATTAATATCTATTGCTTAATTAATATGTAATGCTTGTATATATTCATTTAAAGAGGGAGTGAAGCAAATTGCGGCAAGTTGGCTACTTGGTAACTGATGGTTGTAGAACTCCAAGAGTCACAAGTCGAAATGCCACACACGCAATATAACAGTGCAGAAACAGATGCCATATCCATCAGGCTCAACCATTGGAACTTTTCAGTTTTTTCGGTGGAATGTTACCAATACAGCAAAAAATGTGCTTAAACTGGTGTTAGACTTTCAGCGGTTAGAAAAAAACGGTCCAATTTTCAAAAAAAAGGCCTTATTTTTAATAATATATAAGGTCACTTTTTTTAAAAATCTTTTTTTTTTTCTATTTTAATACTAATTATTTTTCTTTTTAAAAAAAGAAAGATATTCACAAGTGTATATAAAGTGTTGTTGTTGTCCATGCCACCTGTCTGACATATTCAGAACGAGGCCCACGAAATTCATCGCGGCAATGGACTAGATGTAGGCTTTAGCCTTGAGCACCATACAGGTGACAGTACGCGATTTAGCTCGGTTAAATTCCCGAAGGGACGATAGAACATTACGATAGATGGCGCCACCATCTATCTCCATTACCACAATTTAGGCATGGAACTGAAGTTGAGGAAAATTTTCTCCAGTTCCCTGCGCTCGTGATTCAGCCCACAAGACTTTCAGACCCTTTGATTTAAAGGGCAAGTACTCCGTGTGTACTCGCGGGGTATTCGGCGGTACGGACAATGAACCCGGTCTGGAGTCCGGTGCTCTAACCACTAGGCTACCCACGGCCTATCACAAGAGTTTGGGATATTGGTGTTTATAGATAAGTTAGCTCAACAGAGCTGAGAAGGCTTGAAAAAGGAAGGGAAAAAATTCTTCTAGGTATTTACTTTTTGAGTGAGTAAATATATAAGTTATATTGAAGTCCCACTATAAAGAAATACGCAGGCTATTGGTGACGGTTCTCCAAATTTATTTACTTCTTAAATGCAGCAAGGATAGTCCTGGATTGTTCTAAAAGAGACTACGAATCCCAATTTAAGTCTACCACAAGAGCAAGATTTAAGAAATACTTGTTCATAAACTTTCTTTAAACAAAAAGTGACAGTATATTCTACTTCAAAAATATGAAAGCAATATGTCAAATTTGAATAACTGTTTTTAAAAGAAGAAAAAGCGCAGAAATTAAAATTAACGAGCTATAGAAATTCAAATAATTTCCTAACTATTTAGCTAATGCTCTCATTCAACAATTAAGTGTAGTAACTAACATGTATAATTGCGTAAATTAGTAGAAACTCACAGCAATCTTATACTATTAAATTTGTTAAAAATGTATGCGTTAAGAAATTTACTAGAATAATCATGTTCCAAACAGAATTTTATAATTTTTTATATAATTAATTTTATTACTATCTTTATAAAGTAAAATTTAATTATGCTATAGTTAATTAATAATATTATTCCTATAAACAGATATAGGAATAATATTGCACTGGAATACAAATTTAAGAATTTTAGAATTAAAAAGCCTTTATTTTATAAAATGTTATATATAAAGTTGTTTCTAAGTAGTTTGTAAAAAAGTTAATTATTACTAGTTTTTTAATAAATTTAAAGTAATTAAGATGAAAAATGTAATATTAGATATATAAACCATTATTTAAAAAAAACAAATTAGAATTTCAGTATATATATGAAAAATTAAGATAAAACTTAATAATATGCATAAAAATACAAATATAAATCAGCTCAACTCTTACAAGCAAGTCCATTTTGTGGTATTCAATTAATTTTCTTACATGTTTTACCATTAAAGATTGTATAATTTTTTTAGAACAAAATATAATTAGAGAGTATAACTTTGAAATTAATAACACTATTTTGATCACAGTTATAACAAAATTTTCAAAAAAGCGCCTTTGTATCGTTATTACCTAATGCCTTAAAAAGATCCTAAAAACTAAATCTATGTATGGGATAAATTCCTTTATCCTTTAAAGAATTAATGAGATCTTTACTATATTTGATATTTTTAATAATAATAATAATATAGTATGTATGTGTATATGTATGATTCTTTAGGTTTTTAATACTGCAGCTTATTTTTAGGACATTTTTGTTATTGTTAGTTTTTGTGTTTTTAGTATTTTATAAGGGTATTAGAGTTTATATAGTGTTAATTGATTTAGAAAAGTACCGATCTTGGGAAAGAGTTGTTCAAGTAAAATTTATTTCTAAAAAAAATATATGGGCAAAATAAGTGGGTTTTCTTCTGTCTTTTCAACTTAATCTTCTAGGAAAGAAAAGTGAGCTATTTAGAATGGAAATACACTCTTTGGAATTTTTATACCAAAGCGAACGCTACTTTTAAAGAATGAGATTTTTTTTTCTATGTATATATAATCATGGACACAAAAATTAGCGCACCAAGAAATATTTGCGGGATCATAACGAAACTTGGCATGAAGGTGCATGCTGGGGAAATATGCAAATGATCAGAAATGCAGCGTGATTGCGCATTACATATAGCCGGTAGAGGGCGTTTAACGTCGTTCTCCGTGGAATATAAAACAGGTAAGCAAAGTTTGTTTGAGTGTACTGAATCGTTTACAAAGGAAGAGCTGAGGTAGACATGCCATCACGCTGTTTTCAGAGACAATATGAGCAGATGTCACAGTTTGAGATGGGAAGAATCATCGGCATGATGGAAGCTGGGTGGTCAGATAGGCGAGTAGCTCATCAATTAGACCACTCTGATAGTGTTGTGAGGAGGTGCTGAAACTAGTGGATCCGAGAAATCTCATTTATACGAAGACTATTCTCAGGATGCCCTCGACAGACCATTCGTCGAGAAGACCGCAACATCGTAAGAAATGCGCGCGTACAGCCAACTTTTTCATCGGCCGCCATCCAGGCACATGTAGCCCCTTCATTAGGGGCCCTTGTGTCTTCTCGAACCGTATAATGGCGCCTGGCTGAAGGACATTTGGGATCGCGGCGCCCATTACGTGTGCTGCCTTTGCCGCCCACCTATCAACACCTCCTTTTGGAGTGGTGCCGCGCACGAGAAAACTGGACAGCAACGGAATGGAACCAGGTCGTCTTTAGCGTCGAATCCAGATTCAATCTCAGCAGTGATGACAATCGTGTTCGTATCTGGTGACCCCGTGGTGAACGCCTGAATCATGCGTTTACTTTACAGCGGTACACCGCTCCCATTGCCTACAATACACTTTAATCCCTAGTATTGATCCGTGCCACCATGACAGCCCAGCGGTATGTCCCTGACATCTTGCAACCACATGTATTGCCACTCATGCAAAGACTTTCAGGAGACATTTTTTAACAAGACAAAGTTCAGCCTCACATGGCAAGGGTGTCACAAGACTTTCTCTGCACTGTTACTACCCTTCCTTGGCCTGTCCAATCCCCAGATTTGTCTCCAATTGAGAATATCTTTGATCATTTGAGATGCCGAGTTAGGCATCCAACGAGTTTGAACGAACTAGAGGCAATGTTACAGCAAATATGGAACGAAATGTCTCAAGTCATCATACAGAACTTGTGTGCCTCAATTGCCCGATCGTATCGCATCGTGCATTTGCGCTAGAGGGGGTTCAACAAGGTATTAAATCCTCCATTCTTTTGCCATTTTCTCTGAAAAAAATGATCCTTTTTTTTCTTTGATTTTCTAATCATTTACTTATATCAAAGTAGACTTTACGCATGTAAAATTCAGAGAGAGAGTTTCTTCTTGTACCTTCTTGGTACACTAATTTTTTTGTCCATGAGTGTATATCACGTATGTGTGTACGTGCGAGCATGCGTTTTGGATATTTAAGTATTTACTTTTGAAAGAATTAATGTAAAATTAAAAATACAGGTAACATGTTTTGAATTTCAAACGCCTTTCTTATTCAGAATTTTATTGAGCGTGAGAGGCATTCACTTACCTGGAGGTCTTCCAAAATATAGAACTTAATAATCAGAGGAAGTTTCTCTGAAGAAATAATAGGAGTCGTTTTTCTATAGTACTGACCCTATTTTGAAGTTTCTTCTTGGAATTCGAAACAATTCTGTAGATTTAAGATCAGTTATATATATATATATAGTTGACGCTTACAGTAAAGGTGCCATTTCTCCCACATTTCTGTAAAAAAGGATGGTCCAGAGGAAAAACAAAACATCATGTCAGCACAATATTTCTTTCTATCCCACAAAAAGTTGTACACGGCAACCTGTGGACCAACACGACAATTGATAAAAAAAAGAGAGGGGGAGGGCAAATTATTTTTTCTAACTTTTCTATGCCAATCGAAAATATAGTGAAGTGTTCCACATTTCCAAAAAATATGCTAATCACCACTTAACCAAGTAATATAAATTTTTATTTTTTATTTTTCTTGGAACTGATATGACTCGATTTTCATTCCTTACCCACTTGACGTTCAGTTTCGGGGCACCTTGTTTCTTTAAAACAAAATACCTTTGAAACTCAGGGGTGCAAATACTGTCCCAAATTTTTTCTCTCGTTTAATCCACACAGTGTGTTGCTGTACACCCCCCACACACACACACAAACACACACAATTGCTGTACTAAACAATTCAATGGCTTTTCTCCTTTTTTCGCAGAAAGATTTTCCCTCCAAATCTTTTTTACGACATTGTGACCATTGCTGGTAATTACAGGGAGATTTTTTTTCGTCCCCTCTTTCTGTTGTGATGTGAAAACTTAACAATGTGTTGAAATGGACTACTAAACTTTCCAGAGTATGTGTGTGTCCAGGGGGGCGAAGAAAGTGTTTCTCCTGTTTCAAAAGCACTGAGCAACTGGGATGTTTTTGCTCAGTTGAAATCGTATCTAAAAGATTAAATCAGTAGCGTACACAGACTACTTTCATGTGAGAGGTTATATTTGTAAGAAAAACGTCGACGGAAGCACAAAGACGTAACATTTATGCTAAAAATAAAAATTATGTTAGTCGCTAAGAGAGATTTGAACTCCCACATCTCACCCTTGTGTATTCCATTAGATTAAATCCAATTTGCAGCTGATTTTTAATATAGCATGAATTAAAAACAGTGATTGAATGATAATTCAGTACACCATTGTAATAACTTTAACACATGTATTACTTTGTTCCAGAGTTAAGTTAAACAGAGAAAGATAAACTGAAATTGATTGACAATGAAGGGTTTTAAGTAAAGAAGAATCGCATAGACATCCTGGGGAGTATCACTTGTGTTCAACAAATACAGTAGTGATCTTCAAACATTTTCAACTCATGGAACCCTTAGAACTTGAAAGTGATTTCGTGTAACCCCTAGATGTAGAAAGGGTTTTTGCAGAACTCTATTCCATACACATACTTCGAAGAATATATCTCAAAATAATATATAAAGTAGATTACATGTTACAGGCACTTTGTGTAAAGGCAATTAAAAAATAAAGTATTGCATTTATTATTAAAAAATTATAATCTATTTTTAATATAATTTAATCATTAATAATATTTGTGACCCAAGTGTCATCTATTCAAGCATGATATTTTGTAGCTGGGATATGTGCTTACTTTTTTTCATACAAACAATCGAAGTTTAAGTCGACTGAGATTAAATCTAATTCCATTACATTTTCTGAAAGTAATTTGTTTTTATACTTTGTTTTTATAGCCATTTACGTTGATTAATACAATTCATTTAAATACAACGTTCTGAATGGCATTAAAATGTGTATATCTGTGTGAGAAATCCTGCGTATTTGGCATGAATTTGTAACCTAAAATTTAGAAGTAGTTGTTGCTTAAATTTATATTTTAGCATCGAAACCGTGTGTGTATCTTGATAAGATGTTTTCCTTCATTATAAGGTTTTTTCCCCAAAATGCACAAAAAAAGTGTATTTTTCATTAGAAAACTATTTAGTTCTGAAAGACATTGTGCTAGCTAACGAGTATAAAATTATTTCGTGGAACCTGAGATAATAAATAATAGAATATTCACAATAAAGTAGGAAGTATGTATATATAAAGATAAAACTTCTTAATATTATTTTTCAGTTTTAATGAATAGGTGGATGGTAATGAGCTTTAGATACTTGTAGCTATACAAAATTCATAAAGAATGTGTGTGTGAGAGTGTGTGTGTAAATCCTTTTTGCATGCATACTTATTTCTTCTCGATTTTTTATTGTGACTCGTTGAACCCTTAGGTATGCCTTGTGGAATCCTAGGGTTCCGTGGAACACAGTTTGAAGACCACGACCACTGAAATACAGTAAACCTCTCGGGAAAAGGCAACACCGGCTTCGACTGCCTGAGAATCGCGAATTTTAGAATCCTCAGAAAATATAAAATTTATTTCAGTAATTCAGGGAGTTAAAAAAAGTAAGGCAAAAAAGGAAATATATTTCTTAGCATAATATTTATGAAGTAATGTTTTATTCAATGGCTTTTTTTATATTTTTGCTTGGTCGGAAAATTTTCGAGTTTTTAGACTAATCTTTTTTTAATAATTAAGTAAAAAAAAATGTTTTATATGCATGTCTTTTCTATAAAAAAAAATGAAAAAGAACTCAAATGTTTTCACGTTTAAGTAAAAAAGAACATATACTTTACAATATAAAAATATTCCTTCCTAAAAACTCTCGGGGTAAAAATGTAATTTTTAACTCTTTAAGAAAAATCCGCTGTGCATGAAATTGTAACAGTAAATTCCATATGCATTTTTTTTATTTCAAATGAAAATTTATAGTATTTCTTTGCAAATGCATTTCTTTGCTTTTAGATTTTATCTACATTTATATATATATATATATATATATATATATATATATATATATATATATTTATATGTGACAGTTATATTCTTTTTAGGTGCAGAATATTTTAAATTATATTTCAACTCTCAAATAATGCTTTCTCTTTCTCTCTCTGACTTTTTATTGAAAAGTTGGTTCAACAAATATGTTTCGTCCATATAATATTTTATAAAGTTATTTTTATTTAAAACCATACGGAAACTTTCAGACAAATAATCGTGTTGTTATTATGTTATTATTTTATACAAAAGTAAATATATCTTTTTTTTATAGTGCTCTTGGCCGTGGAAACCGAATAGTTATGCTTACGAAATCACTCAGCGCTATTTCCTTCCAGATATGGATTCGTATTATAACGTCACTGAAGACCCTCGTGTAGAACTCGAAGCACATAACATGTACCGATATTTAAAATTTTTCCAGTTAAATGAGTGTGGAAGTTTGGGGGAAAAGGAATGCCACCTCAGGTGTTGTCTACATTACTTGACCATGGTTCAATATTATTAGGTCTGCCACCAATGAACCTCATATAGCAGGGGTAGTGAACCTTTATGGGTCAAGAATTTGTGATTTGTTTCAAAATTCTATTTTGCAGACGATATTCTATATACCACTGTTCCAGAATATAAACGCACACCGCTTTTTCACCTCTACTAATCATGCCATATTTCTTCGTCCACCAAGTTTGAGATTTTCGGTTACATTTACTGTCTTGCACTTATTGTCTTTTTGCAGACCTAGCCATGTTAAATAACATTTAAAAATCATTAATATAACATAAATAAACTTTAAAATGCAGTTGTAACAACAAAATTGACTATGACATGCGTTGACAAACTTTGCATCGTTAGCAATTGTAGACTACGATGTAACTAAGGCAAGGCAATAACAAACGAGCGTGCCCAGGCGCATTGCGACCTATCACTTGTGTTAGTGCGTGATACTTCATAGTGAACTTAGTTATTTTGAATGAAATGCAAACTGTTTGGATCGATGGCATGCCCAAGATATTGTGTCACGTGTCATTGATGGCACGCGTGCCACTGATTTGCTCTGTCATATAGCTTTAAAATACGACGTCAGCGAACAATCAATCAATCAATTTGCATGATACTTTCAAGAATCATCATATATCAAAGCCAACTTTTAAAGAGAAGGCAAGTTTTTATTCTGAATTACTGATATGAGCTAACTTTATTTTACTATTATTTTATTTTATTATTATTTATATTATAACCATTTATTCTCAAATGCAATCTTCACAATAATAAAAAAAATCTCTATAATTTTTAATGCATTGGAACTATATTCTCAAAGAAATTTTAGAGTGTACAAATGAAAAATTGCTTCTCTCTCTCCTTCGAGAAAATAATTAAAATTATATTTAAACATCCAAGAAAATAATCCTATTGGCATGTAAGAAGAACGTGCTTTTTCCCTTTAATTTCTCCCTAAAAAAGTCATTTCATAACGTGATGTCCAACAAAAAGACCTAATTACAGTAAAGTGCTGAGTTATGCAAGACCAACTATTTTCCTCAGTCTTAGCGTACTGAAAATGAAAGGAATGTGTGTATAATGGTATTAAACTATTTTTAGACACTGTGTGTTTTAGAAATGCGCATCTGAATAATTTTGAAACTCAGACTTACTTTTTATCTTTATTTTGTTTTACCCTTTTATAGAGATATTTTAAGTATATGTTTATTCAAAGCCATGTCATTCTACTTAAAAGAAAGAAGTCTGATATAATGTATTTGGAAATCACAAGTTTTACGTAATTTTTGTAAAATTCCCATCCAATTATCTCCCATTCTTAGTCTGAGATGCATGAAGCTTAAGCGCTTTTCTTTTTTCTATTTAAAAATATTTTATACCATATAAGATTTCGTCATATAAAGAATAAATTACTTTATCAATGATCCAAAGCTCAGAAATAGAAACTTTTCTC
>BMAU01013498.1:0-42228 GCA_019973935.1 Trichonephila clavipes
TAACAAAAACATTTCAAAAAATAGAAATGTCTTCTTTTATACCTGACACTCTTTAAAATGGTAATAAAAATAATTGTAATTGTCGAATACCCTGAGCTAAAAAAATCACTGATTTTACTGATAAAAGATCGTTTACTAAGGTATCTTTCTTGTTTTTCATAAAATGGATTTATATTGACATTGTAAATGCAGATTTGAAAAGAAAATCGATCTTTTAGATCTCGATTTATTTTGCGAATCGATTCATCAGGTTACGATTAGAATCGATTTAAAAATAGATCTTTTTCGCGAAAAGAAACACCATCACTAGCTTGCAGCAGAGATTTTCCAAAAGAGGATCCTTCATCGTGGACACACAGGAACAGGAAATAAGAGTAAGATAACCAAACTGTGAGAAGACTGTGACAGGTCCTAAACAGAAAAATCTCGGTACCAATATGTGGGTTATCGCTAGTGATGTGGAGATTTGCCATAGGGCCAGCAAACGAATCCTACCTACTGTTGACGTGCACACTTCTATCATCCCTACCCGCGCCCTTATTGTTGTTTTAATGTTCGTTTAACTAAGCGTTAATAAACATGTTTTATTTTCTTACTCATGACCTGTCTTTCTTGTGCTTTGTATCGTCACTATCACGCCAGAAAAGCATTTCCTACCATGCATTCATGCGTGCTTTCATATCGTCTAGGTCAAGAATAGGTAAAGTTTTTCAGCCAAAAAAAATATTTGGTGGGCTAAGATAAATTTTCTAAAACTATACTGGATGGGTAGCACTATATTTTTAACATATGCAATTTTAGGCAAAATTATTTCAAAGGAAAATGCATAGGAAGCATTTATAAAAAGTAAAGTTATCAAAATAATGGCTAAAATTTAAATTGTGAGATTTGCATCAATATTTATTCAAGTCGATTCTTGTAATTTGTTCAAGTATACCTTCCTCGAGCGCATTCATCTCGAAAATTCTTATAAATAGAAATGAGGGAATTTTTTTCTCCGGGCACAAGATTATTCCCTACAGAAATACTTGAAAAGCAGTTCATAAACTATATCACTCCACTTTTAAGGATTTTTTTTTTATTTCGAGACATAAACCCATTCGAGGTTTAAAAAAGGAATGCGTTTCTAAGCAATGACAAATAATTCTTCATAGTGGCGGGCAGCAATCTATTTTGTGTCATGTTTCCTCTCTCATACCTTAACCTCTGGAGGTTTATGGGATCTCATAGAGATGAGCAAAAAATTCTTACTTCGAACCTATCTTAAGGATGAGAGACGGAGAGATATTGAAAGAGATTGAAAAAAATGGAAGGTAATACAATTTTTTAGAACAGACTGGAACGAGAAGTCACAAGGAATCAATTTTCGATGAAAGTTATATTTTTAGGTGATTGAAACCTTTTTTCTTTTGCAAAGCGCAACATGGTATAATGATTACAAACATCTGAGGCAATACGAGTATAATTTTTGTTTTATTTAACTTCCGAAAAATGTAAAAAATAAAAAAATAGGAATGGGATTAAAATTTGATACAGATTTGATTTCTTTTTGTAACCAGAAAGAAAAAGAGAGAAAAAAGCTATTTTTTCAGATTATATAAAGTTATTTTGTCTAGATATAATCATTATAGAAATTAAATTTAGATACTTATATCAGTAAATGTATTTCGTTCATGTTAAAGAAATCAGACTTCTTGAACATCAAAATAAATCACATTATTTATCTTTTACGTTATTGTTACAAAAACTAGAGGGGGTACTACTAACTAAGGGATGTGTGACCAACAGCGAACTAAACTCCACAATACAAGTTATACAACTGAAATGGAAAATGTATGCAATTATTCAATATAATTATTGGCGAAACAGCCAAGTTGGCATTAATTTTGGCGACTTGATGGCCATGTTGGCGATTATTTTGAGTGATTTGGTGATCAAATGTTTGCTTCAAGAAATCTACAGCATCACGATCGATGACGTCACCGGATATTTTGAGAAAGTGCTAGATGCCAAGGTGAGTGAATAATAAAGTCGCTTTATTAAGCTATCATAGGGCTTTTGGCGACAGACCTCGTAAATCAGAACCATGGTCGAGTGACTAGGTCAACAACTGAGCTCTAGCACCCCCTTCATCTAATATTAAATTCCACATCACACCAACGGGAGAATGTGCGAGCATCGGTCGATTTAACGTACATCCCCTCCTACATGGCGCGTCTTCAGGAGTACTAGGCTCGAACTTATGACACGCCGGTCACGAGTTGGTAACCCTGTTCGTTACCATTACCAACGTTCGTTACCGTGTAAAGTATGATCTACATAAGTGAGCCTCGTGACAGCGGTGATCACGTTTGTCTAGTGGTATGCTACTTATCTTCAAAACCGTAGATCATGGGTTGTGTCTTCTGGATTTGAGCCTCCACACCACTGTATTGCCATTCATTTATGTCTCTATTAACAATTCTTTATTACAGAAAAAAAATATCCTGAAAAGGAAGAACAGACCGTCAATGCTTTACAATAATTATAATAATTGAAGTCTAACGTCACTAGTCTATCAAGATTGGGAACTCTCACTTGTAAAAGTCGCTAAAAAGCCCCTAAACTCAGAAAAAGTTCGATAAAAGTAGTAGCAAAAGTTTTCAAAAAAAGTGTAATCTATTTATCAAAATACATTTTGTTCTTCTCAATTTTAAAAACTGAGCTTCATAAAAATACACCAGTGATCCAATTTAAGAGAATTTTTCGATTTTGTTGATTCTGGACAGATTTTAATGCTAGGCATTTGGTATGTATATATATATGGCTAAAATAATGCAAAATAATAATAATAATTGTCGGGTGTTGGGGATTTGAATAAAGATCAGTCATTGTTATTCTAACACACTATTATTGGCTATTTCACTTAATAACTTAATACAAATTAAAGAGAGTACACTTTTAACATTAAACCCGAGGAGCAATCACTTTTGATTAATTTAAATATCAGAAATATAAGCACACTTATCTTAATCCTTGCGCACTCGTCTCCATTACTTGGATTATCTTTAAATATCTTCTAACTGGATTAATTACACGACCTATGGTCGTTATCTTACTCACGCTTCTATATCCATTTTGTACCATCATCGTGTCTACTTTACTGCTAACTCTTAAATATAAGTTTTAATTGGCATAAACCCTGTCTTCTTCACAGAAGCATTTTTCAACTGAAATCACATAGAATTATTATTTATTAAATATTAAAAGAGGATTAGTGGAATCATGGACAGACCCATTACATAATCATTCAAAAGTTAATGTAAACGCGTATGATTGTGCGTAACACATATCGAAGTCGGAAGGCATGAAACAGCAGTTTCAGAATTCAACAAAAAAAAAAATAGTTATTAGGGGGCGCAGTACCCTCTTTCAGATTCACAATCCTCACGTGGTGATTTTATAATGGAAATAAGGGAATTTATGAGTTCCTGGGGCAGTTAACACCAATCGTTCAGCAACTATATTTTCAGTCCTTGTAAGAATCATGGAGGAAGCTTAGGAGTTGCAAAGGCCATCCCCAGAGTGTCCCGGGCATACTCTATAGTGATGAGGTCTGGAGAACTAACTGGTCAATCCATTCGACGAATATCCATACATTCCAGAAATTCATTGGAAATGTGACAGCACTTCTCCGTACTCAAACAGTTACAGTTTTAAAAATTAAATATATGAAAATAATTACAATGATTACTATACTCGAATTTTCAATTTTGGAAGAAGTCACTGTTAAAAGCTTAAATGCTTTCAATGTCATTGTAAATGTAATTTTTGTGAATATATTAATAATTTATAATTAAATCAATGACAACAATGAGATGGACAATGATTTTACTAAGTACTTTCTTTACTTTTAAAATACATGTTTTAAGTTTTCTAAGGATTTAAAATATTATGCAAAACTCGTTAATGAAAGAAAAATATTTGAATTTTCAAAGAAATATGAATTAAGTTATTGCTTCGTTTACTTTGTTCTCTAACTATACATTCAAGCGATAATTCAGTCTTTTTCCAGCCGATTATTTTATTTCTAAGAAAAAGAATCTTATTAAGTAATCTAAAATGAAAGTAATATTAGAAAAACTATTTAAAAATGATTTAAATAATCTAAATAATTATCGATTTGGAATTCCTTTTCTGAGATTTTATAGTAGAATAAAAAAGCATGCATTTCACAGTTTTTCAGAGGATAAATTTGGGTGTAGTTGTGTTGAAAATATAGCCATAATTTTTTCGAGAATAAAAAAATATTCTTTCTGCAAAACACTTTCTTATAAAAGAGATTTAGTAAGAATTTCTATTATATTTTACAAACAAAGCCAATATTTACTTTTTCTTCTGAATTTTATTAATGATATTTCTAGAACATAAAAATAAAGGCTAAAAAATTAATAAATGTTTATTTATCAAATTGTTTTAAATAAAATATTTTTTATTGAAGAAATATATAACTAAATATTATTTTTATTCATGATAAAAACATTAAGAAAACATAATTTATAATGGTTACACATATAAAAAGTGGACACATACGATTACGTTAGAATGATTGCAAAATAGGCACAAAAAAAAACCAAACATAGGCACGAAATACAGTAGAAAGTGCACACCACATACGATGTTTAACTGTAAAACCCTTTAGTGGTAGAGGAAATTAAGTGAAAGTAAAGTCGTGCCATATAAGCATGCGTCTATATAGAAAAAACGAGCGATATATTAAGGGTTTTTGATTGAAAGATGTGAGTTTAATGAGGACATGTGTCGATGAATAGTGGCATTTGAAGGCGAACAGTGTTAAGGTCGAACGTCTGGAAACAGTTGGTGTAAAAGCTTTCGAGAAGGGCAGCAAAGGATATTGGATCTCCATGACAATATTCGCTCCCCCTCCCGTGAAACCAAGACAACTATAAAATCAGTAATTAAAAAAAAATTAAGTCAATTCGTACTTAGAACAACAAAAAAAAATTTTTTACTTTATCTACTTTTTATTAAATAGTTACAATTAAAATAAATATGTGTATACATATGACAGAATCACTGCATTAAGTGGTAATTAACTATCATTAAAATATCGTATTGTTATCCAAAACAATCGTGTACATAAAATTTTGGTTCAACTGAATGCTTTACAACGTAAGAAAAAAGCCTTTTCAAGTTTCGACACAAGTAGGCAAAATGGTTGCTAAGTCGCCAAAAATGATGCCAACGTTGCTGTATTTGTAATTCTTTAAATAATTCGCTTGAATCATTTTATTCTTATTCATTGTTATTAATTTTTTGTATTGTCGTCCAAAATAATCATGTATATAAAATGTCAGCTCAATTGAGCGTTTTAAAATATATTTTATTAACGATTGAAAATTCCACCAAGATAAATAAACAAATAAATAAATATATAGAGATCGTGAGCTAATAGTAGGAATTGAAAAATGCGTTGGGAAATTTTTGAACACCCAACGTATAGCTCGGATTTATCACTGTATGACTTTTAGGACTTTAGATCACTTAAGGTATCCGACCGATCTATTAGGTTTGCACTATCTGAAAATCAGTAGATTAAACTTCTCAGTCAAAGACAGAAACATCCAAATTAGGGCTAGTCGTATTGTCCATGGCTGCCGCAGTGATACCCATAGAGGAACCTCCATTTTCAGTAGGGATTTTTTCAGTAGGGATAGGTTTCTTTCTTTTTAATGAACTCGAGGCTGCGATAGGTGATTCTAGTCTAAATAAATCTCCTGGTACCGAAAATATTCACGGTCAAATGATTGACCATCTTGGCCTGAGCGGAAGGCAGAGATTTTTGGACATCATCAACTGATCCTGGAACAAGGGGCAGCTTCTCGGAACTGGAGGAGAGCGACCGTCATTCCTTTTAAGAAATGTGGCAAAACTGATGGTACCCCTGAGAGATTTCGACCCATCTCCTTAACCAGTATTGCTTGCAAAAAAATGGAGAAAATGGTTTTGCGAAGACTCACTTTTCACCTGCATTCCCACAATCTTCTCCAGGAAGAACAGTACGGTTTCAGAGGGTACAGATCAGCTTCTCTACATCTGTCAAAGAATTACAGATGCTCACAATAGAAAACCTACTAATCTCACTGTTGCAGTTTTTTTGGACTTATCCAAAGCTTTTGACAGAGTCTGGAATAATCTTTTTGTTATCAAACTGTTTAAAAATTTCGGTATTAAAGGAAAAGCCCTACCTTGAATTTAAGATTTCTTGAGAAACAGACTTATCAGAGTGAAGTTTAATAATTCCCTCTCCAGGAGTTTTTCGTTCTTTCAAGGAGTGCCTCAGGGTTCAATTCTAAGCTCAACATTGTTCTCGCTCTACTTATCAGGCACTGAGAGTGTTATCAAGAGGAAATGGGAGGTCGGTGCATTCGCGGATGATAGTGTTCTTTGGAAGTCCGATTTTGACTTGACGAAACTGGAGAGAGACATTAATCTTGTCCTTGAGGACATTCGGAATTTCACTCTAGACCACAAACTGACTTTTAACAATACCAAGTCTGTGGTTAACTTCTTGGCAACCAATAGAAAGCTATATAATTTCCAACCTATCTTTTTGTATAATCAACCACTGACCATCGATATACATCCAAAATATTTGGGTTTCATATTGGACCCTGAAATTCTGGGAAACAGACATATTGACAATATTGTATTTAAGACAAGAAAACTGCTTAACATCTTGAGATATATCTCTGAGCGTGATTGGGGAGCAGATGCTGGCACTCTGAGAAACACGTACATCTCACTTATCAAGCCCATTTTGGAGCATGGCGTTCCAGTTTACTATAGCGCCTCCGTTACAAATCTTCAGAAACTCGAAAAGGTCCATCTCAGAGCTGATTTGATCATCACTGGCCTAAAAAATACTTGTCGCAGAGATATAGTACTTTTGGAGGCGGACCTACAACCCCTTAGCCTTAGGAGACGTACATGTCTAACAAAATACTACAACAAACTCAGAAGTCTGGATTCTCGAAATCGTACTTCAGCTTCAAAGGTTGGTGTAATAACCAGACACTCTGAGAAACAGTCCCTTGAGCCATATAGTCTCTTTTAGCCTTACCATTGGTGCTGTGGAACCTCATTACCTGCCACAATGTCTTGACCCAGAGGATGATCTTGACAGGATCTTCTTCCATCCAAAATTACCAGTATACGGGAATAAACAAGAAGACTTTCCTGCCTATCTAAAGCAATGAGCTCTAGAGAGAATTGGTGATATACCAATTGACGCCGTTCAGGTTTATATGGATGGCAGTAGAGACGATAATTATTGATCTGGAAGTGGAATTTACATCAAATCGCAAGACCATATCTTAAGAATCCAGAGGAGAATTCCAGACGGTTACTTGGTTTTTCGCAGTGAGCTAATAGCCATTGATGAGGCCCTCGGTTCTCTTGCATCTCTTCCAAATGGAAAAGAGATTTGGATACTGTCTGATAGTAGAAGTACAATACAGCACTTATCCAATTGGCAAAGTGTGAGAGATAATGCTGGAGTGTCAATACTCACCAAGTTAAAAATACTTTCCACATCGCATCAAATTCATCTGCAGTGGATTTCCTCTCACATAAATCTAGATGGAAATGAGATTGTGGACACTTTGGCAAAGGCTGGCGCTCGCGATTTACCAGAACCATCAGCACCTCTCATCTTTTTGGAGATTTTCTCTAGAACTAAACACCAGAATAAGACCGCTTGGATTATCCCCCCAAGAACACCATTAGTATCAATGTTCTCGTCCTGGAGGCTCTCAAGCTCACGGTTTTACAAGACAGGATCAAACTCTTCTAGCCCGCTTTTGAAGTGGGCATATCAAATCAATGAAATTTTCCGAAGGACGCAAGATCTTTAAAATGTGCACGAGCTGTTCTTCAGAGCCGACAACACCTGATCACATCCTCGAGTGCCTAGGGCTCACCAACCAGGACTTTGCAGACGTTCCCTTGCTGGTGTTGGACTTTCTGAAACTGTATGATGTCATGGACCTTGTCTAACACTGCTGACCATTGGGGGCGTGCAACAACAACAAGAGGTATCCGACTACGTTAGGAACCGTGTTTGTGCAAAAGCGTGTAAATGAATGATATTTATAATATTTATTGGTACGTAGATTCTAAAAATTATAAAAATATTGTTTTAAGAATATTATTACAATAAATAAATATTTAAGTATAATATTTTGACAAAAAATTAACATAGAATGACCAATTTAAAATATTTCTATTACAATAATATTTTGCCTGTATATAACTCAGATCTCTCTACAGAGGTTCAACTAGAATTTTTGAAATATATAACTTAAAAGTGGGTTTATCCATATTTTACGACAACAGAGGGGATCAATTTTAAGGAAAAATACGCCGATAAATTTCAATTGATGATATGTCTGAAAATAATGTGAATTTTTCAAAAATTCTAGTTGATCCTCTGTAGAGAGGTCTGAGCTATATAAAGGCAATATATTATTATAATAGAATCATTTTTCACAAAAGGAGAACATTTTGAAAAAAAGGTTATTCTTTAATGTTTTGCCAAATATTGTATTTAAATAATTTTTTGTCAAAATGTCCTTAAAACAATTTTATAGATGTATTCTAATCAAAATGACACTAAATATCATGAAAGTTATCAAATTATGCGCTTTTTTAAAATCACGGTTCCGAATTTAGTCATATACCTTAAGGCAGTATTTTGTTTCTTTTTAGATGATGAAAGAATGTGGGCATTACTTTCTCAAGAACCAACCACGTTTTATCTAGATCAAATACACAGACCTGCTGCCAAACGATGGAAGATGAGGTGCTACCCCGCAGCAATTTCTTTTAATTTACAATAAAATTATTGGTTTTATTGAACTTATATATCCACTTTTCATTTGAGCAACCCTTATAATATCTTATCTAAATGATTTATTAAGTGTTTTAGTAAATTATGTTCCACAAATATCTATTATTTCAATAAAATACAGAATAGCAAATTATTTGCTGTTTTTTTCTTTACATCTTTAAAACAGAAGTTTGGATTTTTCACCTCTCGTTTAAGGTATTTATATTTTTTTAGATATGTGGGCGCATTATTTATTTCATCTGAAAAAAAGTTATTATGAAATTCTTGAAGTACAATTTGTGAAATCTTTTCGAATTCTTAGGGGAAAAAACAAATACTATTTGAAAGAGATATTGTGATCACAAACATTTAAATAAAACTTCTGCATCTTCTGATACTGAATTCTACAACCGAAATAGTAATATCAGGGAAATTCCCAATAAATAGAAACATGGGGAGGGGGGATTCAGAGCTCTTCATTCAACATCAGAAAAGAATAGTAAAATTAAACAATAATTCCAAAATATTAACTCGCGAATGAGATAAACTTCAAAGTTGACGACTTAATCCCGGGTATTACTTACTACCTGAAAATAACGTCCAAGAGAGTAGTTGCATTAATGAGAATATTTTTTTCAATTCATTGTGAATACCTGATATCAACTCGAGATGTTTGCAAAATCCTTCTTGTGACTAATATGAGTCTATTCTGGAGAAGTCTGGCGATCAATAAACATTTTTTCTATAAATACAATTGAAACTGGATATTGTTATCAAAACTTATTTAAGATATTGACTTTAATTACAACTGCTAGACAATTTTACTTAAAGTTTCATATAGTTGGCAAGCAAGTTAATGATTCAAATCTCAATTGAATGCACTTTTAAGGGAAAATGTATATTATTATAAAACAAATAACCAAAATGTTTTTAATAACCGATAATATAAATAATAAAATATAAATTTCCAAGCTCATTATCGTGATTTTATGGTGAGTATAACCCTGAAGTAATTTTAAATATTAAGATATTTAATTGTTGCTGAATATATAGTTGCTGCTTCAAAATGCAACTAGTCGCAATGCATTTGAAATCTGTAATAACTCAATTGAACAATGAAAATTACGATTAAAATTTGGGTTGCAAATATCGAAAGTTTCAGAAGCACTGTGTGACCTAATTCATTTCCTTTATACTCCTTTTTAATCTAGTAAGAATATATTTTAAATGCATGCCTAGTTGACTCCTGTTGCTTTGTAATCAATTGGTGAAAAGAGATGTAAAATATAAGAGCTCTATACGAATTGATAGAAAATATTATTAAAAAGGTACCGTAATAAGGAAATACTTGACCAAGTTGATTTTTTTAAACTCATAAGATATCTATCAATTTTTTTTCAGTGTAAGCCCCCCACACACAAAAGAGCAAACAAAAAAAAGAGACTGAAATAAAAATCCAACGTATGGTTGAAGGCTGTTGAATAAATGTGTGATGTGATTTAAAATCAAGATGTAACATAAGTGTCTACAATTCGAACAAAATTACTGATTCTATAAAATATTGTGATGTGACAACACAAAATCAAAAGCAGTAAGCCAGATTTGTTCATTGCTGTATTATTCATCTAAAAATTTAACAGACAGAGAAAATTGTTTTTTGTTCAAAGACAAATCATGCGAAATTCCCATTTGTACTGAATTTACCAATATCAATATATGCTATGTTTCAGATTTCTATAGAAATCAAAACTTTTCTTGCTCCACTGTTATTTACACTGCAATTTCGAACTTACGTTGATAGAAAGGGGTGTGTCCCATGAGAAAAGAAAAAGAAAAATACTACAACAACCAATTTGCTCAAAAAAAAAAAAAAGGTAATCGTTATTTTTCCATTAGACCGTTTGCTTGTTAGTTATCAACGAGAAGTAATTGTTTCTATACTGCAAACTACTTTTTGAGTGCAGATTTAAGTAAAAATTGATTCGAGAGTTTGAAAGTGAAGTGAATTTATTAAGTAAACATTTAAACAAGCTTGTTTTAATTATGAGAAACTCTTAATAAAACGAAAATTTAAAATTACCCAATTAGTGCATATATATATGCGTGGGTTAGTATTTAGTTTACATAAATAATCAATCTAATTAATCGCATCATGTTTGTTGCACGTTATAAATACTTTGGTTCAGTAAAATGTAACAAAACAGGGAAATATTTTCCAAAAATATATTGCCGAATTTTTTGTTCCATGTTCAAGTGTAAATTGATTTATTTAAAAAGTTTGCTCTTTTACTTTTACAACTTTTAAATTACCATTTACTTTTAAAAGGTTGTCAAATCTTCCTGCACCCGTTTAAACTAGGACACTTCATTTTCCTCCAAGGCATTATTTTGGTTTTCTGAAGACTCAAATTATTTGTTTTTAAATGAAAACACTATCTTATTTACACATTCATACAACAAATATTCTGATTTTTTCGTTTATATTGCAAGTTGCGAATGTCGGTTTCTTCTAAAACTATTTTGTTTGGGCAAGACATTTAAAAAAATGGAATACATCTTATGAAGAAAAAAGCTAGTTTGCTTAACAATTTGACAATTGATTTATTTGTGTTTCTTTTAAATTTCAAAGTACCAATTATTATCTAAAATTACTAGATTGCTTCTAACTTACATTGCATTTTGTACGGACTTGAGGGTTATTCACTATGGACTTCGTAATTCTGAATCACTTAAGCCTCTGCCACATCTCGCTAACTGGAGGACTTTGATCCTCAACATATTTACTGTGTATTAGTCCCTCTACAAGGTGTGTCTCCAGTAGCACTAGTAGTCAGAACTGCGGCTCGACAACAACAGCCAAGTGTACGAAATTATGACTACCAGGACTATTCTAAAATTATTAGACAAGAAATGCACAAGGGTAATTGCATATTTAACATTTCAGAGCATAAATTATTTTCACATCACGTTCTCTGCAATTTTTTATATCGCATTGCCAATCTTTCCTTACTTTGCAGTATCTCGTTTCTTATTCTGCCTTACCTATAGTTTCTCTTATATAGTTATCTATACATTCGTATATGTGAAAGTAAAAATTACAGAATATCCTTACTAATATTATAAACGTGAAAGTTTGCGTGGAGATGTTTGGTACTCTTTCACGCAAAAACAACTGAATATATTTTAATGAAACTTTACAATAATATAACTTATACATCGAAATAACGCATAGGTTATAAGTTATAAGGATATTCTTTGAAGTGTCCAAAACATAAGGATAATAGTCAAGTAAGTAGGAAAAAATTATACCACCTGCAAAAAAGTCTGCGACAGCATATATCTATCTTTTATGTGTGAAGCAGGACTTGCATTCTGTTCTGTCTGCGCCAAGCGCAAGGAACTGCGAAAGCTTGAACAGGCGGAGTGTGAGGATGATTACAATTTTAATATAAAATATAAATACAACAAAAAGTAATATTAACGTGTGTATTACATCTCCTATATAAATTATTTAAACTATTTTAATCGTTCATTACACAAAAATTATAAGAATGTGTTACTTTTGCTGAGCAGAGATCTGCTTAGGAAGGTGTATTCAAAAATCGACCCACAAGAGAGTTACGTGGAATTATAGATAAAAAAATCCTTTTTATCAGCTGTTAGATCTACAGACTTAAAATTTAACTAACAGGGTTTTTTTATATTCAACTGAGATATGCAAAAATCTTATTTTTATTAATTTTCAATTCACGTAAAATTAACTCATTAAAAACTTCTTTATCCTTCAATCTGTATTGTTTAATTTTTCAATTCACCCGTGTTAAGAACGGGTATAGCAGCTAGTAATTTTACACACTTGTAAATAAAATTATTATAACATTTTATACATCAACTTATTTTGAAAACAAAAATCAACAGTAAACGAAATTTCTGTTGGTAGCAAAAAATTGAAAAGTGACTATACAAAAATCATTACTCTTTATGACAGCATTAATTTTACGTTCAAAAATAATTCAAAAAACATTAAACGAAGATGTAAAATATTAAAATATGCAGCGGATTAAATGAAAAACATCGCTAGCCATTATTAATATCATCGATGTATCATCCTTTCTTCAAAAACGGAGATTAAAACGTCCCACAACAGCAGAAAACGTTCTTTTCTTTCAAGGTAATTAGCGGCATTAGGTTAATGAGAAAAGCATTTTCTCTTGTAATAAATTTGCTCATCTGAATTTTAAATCACTTGACTATCTAAGGTTTGGATCACCATCGTGTATCATCAATACAGTCATTATGTGGGAGGTGAAATACATAATTAGAACATCATTTTTCTTGATGTAGGTAAAATTGATTCCTCTCCTCTGTGAACTGAATATTTTTAGCTACTATATTATTTCCCTTGCTCAGTTGACCTTAATGTCATTTTCATTTTTTTAACACGCTTTTATAAGTTTCACTTATATGTAATAGTATCTTTGAACTCGATTTTTATCCACTTTAAAAGGTCAGATGATTTCGAAATTTTTTATATTTGTCAATATAATTTCATAATTTTATTTCATTATCCTGATCCGAATTAGGATTATAAGGATTCCGAGATTTGGTGACTAATTCATTAGATCGTTTCCAAAATTAGCGACTAATTGCATAAACCATTTTCAGATTTGGCCGCTAATTCTATATGTCAATTCCAGGTTTGGCGACTAACTTCAAATTTATCGACTAAAAGATTAAGGTGCAACCCTAAAACCGCAAAAAGGGAAATTAAAAAAAAAGATTCGTGCAAAAGTAAGAGAATAATAATAATTTATCTCCGAATATCAAACTCAAGGATAAATTTAACAAAGTATAAATGATAGTTTTCAAGATTAAAAAGACAGTCTTTTATTGTAGATCGAACTAAAAAATGAAAAATAAATTCTAGTTTATATAAAAAAATAAAAAACAACACGCTTTTATAGTGAATTGAACTAAAAAGTAAAAGAATAATTCTTAATATAAGAATAAAATGATTAACGAGAAAATTAATGTAATTGTGGTAAAAGCGTGGGGTGCTTTTGTACTACATTTTTACATTAACTCGGTATTTCGGAAAATAACTAGTAAGAAATTATAACAACTAATATAGAGCGACCCACGCTTTTATCCCAATGACATTAATTTTCTCGTTAATCATTTTATTCTCATCTTAATTTTTTTTTTTTTTTTTTTTTTTTTGCTTTTTAGTTCGATTCACTATAAAAGCGTGTATTTTTAGGTTTTTTTTTTTTAAACTATACTTTCTTTAAACACATTTTCTTTCTTTCTTGATATCTATTCCTGTGTGTTGGTAAATGTTGTAATACCATGAAGGGAACACTAACATATTTTCTGGTAAGTTATTGATAGTTTTAAATTTTTTACAGTATAACCTTTATGATCCAGTTTTTATTTATGTTGAAAAAGTTTTTATTTCTTATGCTTGACTTTAATGAAATATTTAGTCAATATAACACATTAAGCGCAGATAATAATACTAACAAGTTCCAAATCTTTGAGTTGTAACGAAATGAATTTTTACACCCCATATATAGTTATTATTTCACTTGCAACTAAGATTCTCATAAATCACGGGATTAGCTCAAAAGTCTACCAAATAATATTTCTTCCTTTAACTGCTTTCTGAACACCTGGTTGCTTATTAAAACAAGAAACATCAAATACTTGATCAAACTAGATAGTTTTTTAGACGAGTGATGCAAAACATTTTCACTTTATTCTTTATTTTCTGAACTGAAGAGTTTATGACATCCCAAAAGTTGAACATTTCCTTCAGCAGGTCTTTCTACCATAATAATAAGCAAAATGGTAATAAAAATTACCGTGTACTTTTGAATATAATCTAATCCATAAGTAAGCCAATAGTGCGTTTTTTCTCTAAAAAGCTTTTTTAAAAATGTACCAAAATGTGATGCTTATTCATAAGCCCGGAATGACAAAATTGGAAATGAGCTCGGAAATAATAATCGTATATACACGGGATAGTCGGTGTATACCTCATAACACGGTGGTATTACACATGATCATTATATCAATTCAGACATGCCATTGAGAGAATATGAATTTTACGAAATATTCGGAAACTTGGATTCAGACACTGACTTCACAGGTTTTATGCGATTTTTTTTTCTTTTAGAATAAAAGCTTTATTTAAAACACTCAAAAAGTTAAAAGATTAATATCGCTGGCGTATAATAATGTGATAAAATATATATAATGTGAAAAAAAGCTTTCCTTTATTTTTTCCCGAGGTTATCTGACTCATAAAAAAAATTACGGAGCCCTTTACTTAAACTTTTAAAAGTTCCAAAGTTCCCACTTACACACGCAAAACGCAAGTGTATATTATTGTAAAAAAGGAGGAATGCAGTATATATATATATATATATATATATGTATATATATATATATATATATATATATATATATATATATATATATATATATATATATATATATATGTGTATATATATATATATATATATATATATATATATATATATATATATATATATATATATATATATATATATATATATATATATATATATATATATATATATATATATGAAGGTCTCGTCCACACAGAAGAAAAGAGTTTTCTTCTCCAAACTAATGGTCTGTTAAAAGTTAAACGAATTCTTCTATTTTCAGCCAAGGGTGTATACATTTTTTTTTTTTTGTAACTCGTTACTATTTTTTTATTGAGAGTATTTATAAATCCCTGTACTTCACAAAGTATCAAAGGGGCTTTTATTAGTAAGTTTGAAACATACATTACCACTGAGAGAAGAAAAAAATAAAATAAAGTGTGTGTGCGTATGAGCACACGATAGAAGTGATTACTGCAAATTTTGTAATGCTAGTTCGGGGATTAGTTCGGTGAATAAAAAACAAGGGGATATTAGTGGTGTCCTATAGTATTATTTGTTCATATGTCTGTACTCATATAAGGTAATATTTTTGAGCGAAATGTACAATCAGATTGATTTGTGAATTAATTTTATTCTAAGAAGGAAATAATAGGTTAATGGTAGTTGAAATAGGTTATAAATTCTTTCGATACAAAATTTTATTTTATTTAAGGGCTCACATGACTCTTAAATTGCAAATATTTCAATTTTTTGAAGGAATTATATATGTTAAATTCTCAATATTTCTGAGTATTTTGGTACCAAAATTGTGTTGATACTGTAAAAACTTCCGAAGTTATTGAGAAATAAGTAGTGAAATTTAAACGAATTAACGCTATTATCTTTAAATTCATTTGTCGCAAAACAAAAAATGTTTTCTTCCGCACAGGATATATCAAAAACTATTTATCATATCAATTTGAAATTTTATACTCGTGTTCAAAAAAATAATGTTCTTCATAACTTATGCAGCAATTTTCAAAATACAAAAAACAAAAAATAGTGGATTTTTTTTATTGGAATTTTAATTTATTTTTTAAAAATTTTCATTATAATTGTATATATTTAAAAGTATTTTTTTTCTCTAAATTTCTTAAAAGTTAGTATAACTTCAAAAGTGAAAATTTTTATACTAAAAGTAAAATTAATTTTGTAAAAATTTTGATTAATTTTATATTTCAGTATCCAGCGCGGTGTAAAATACTGATTTTCATACTTTTGAAAAGTTGTCCATTCTTTATTTCTTCATAATCTTTTAAATTTTTTCTCATACTTTCAGAAAATTTGAGAAATATTCTAAATGCATATGATTATCAAGTGGTAAAAATTTCAAGTTATTGTTTGTTTTATTGCTAAGTTACATTGGTTTGAAGAAGGATGTTTTTTAGGACGCACGTATATCTGTTAAGAGTCCTGTGACCCCTTAAATATCTATAAAAAAAAACTCCGTCGAGCGTTGTTCCGTACTTCCTCGTGCTTTCATTTGAATCATTTGACATAATTAAACTGAATTTTGATTTGAGGCTTTGATCTGTTTTTTTTCTTTAAAATCGACTTTAAAATTAGGTAATTTGCTCAGAAGACCCGATCGGGCTTTATGAATTTTGGTTGTAATTTAACAATATTCAATTCTATCCATGAATTAATTTAAGCAAATGAATAGTAAGGCAGGTAGTTGATTAGGAAGAGAGGAATCTTGGTCAAAACTTTAAAAAGGGATTTAATCAGAAGATTTATATCACATTAGCTTATACTAGCTCTTTTGTCATTGCACGGCAGTTTTTTTTATAAACATATCCGGTGCTGCTGTAAGGTAAGTCTACTTAATTATGTTTTGTTTTCTGGCATTTAAATTATTTAATGTGACTTTTTCTTAATACCTGTATACTTAATTTTGTTACTTTAAATTTTTAATTATTTTAACTTTCTTTTTAGACTCAAAAGCATTTTTAAGTAATGTGATTTATAAAACTATTTGTTCATTGTTATTCTGATTCGCTTACAAAAATAGATTTTTATTATTAAATTCATTGCAATATTGCTAATGATAGTTATACTATTTACTTAGTTCTATAAAAATATGTCCTTTTTCTACATTTTGTTTAATTTTAGTGTAGGATTTCTCTCTCTCTCTCTCTATGCCTTTTTTTTTTTTAAAAAATATTCCATGTTGCATTTTCATGCTTCGACTAGGATCATTTTCATAGAAAGAGGTGGTGAAGGGGTGGGGAACTCACTTAGACCGAAGCTAGGAACTTGACTTTGACGGCATAGGGGGACGAACTACAACTGTTCAGAGTGTTGGAGCGTGTAGGGGAAACGTCCCTCCTTTTCTTTTTAGTGATGTAGATGACCTTGCACGAGCAGGATTTCTGACTCCTGATGGAAAAAGCCAAAGGAGCGTTAGGTGGCCGAGCGTGACGTTCATTCAAGTTCACTCTCCGGCAAAACACGCCAATAGAAGTTATCACTTCAATAATTTTTAAATCATGAAAGATTACAAATATTTAAAATAAATTTACAAGATTTTTCCAAAGCACTTCTGGAAGCTAATTTATGTTAAGTCTCTTGAGAGCCAGTTTAACGATCTTTCTTTCTCTGACAAGCTTGGAATACAGAAGGAGCATATGCCTTGCATTTTCTTCGTCACCAATATTATAATCGCAGGAAGATCATGGAACCAAATTAAATGTGTTCAAATGACTTTTAAAATTATCATCCCCATAAAGAATTTGGGTTATTTTGTAATTAGTATAAAAATGATGACTGGGAAAAAATGTCTTCATTAAACTCCCCTTATTTGAAATAAGATATTTTTGTTTCCAAGACCTCACCATTCTTTCTTTCGTAATCGTCTTGTGAAAGGATTTAGGAATATTAATGGCAATGTCAATTTTGCGCTTGGCCTCAGCCTTCGCAAGCCAATCGGTCTTCTCCTTATTACTTGACTCTCAAAAATCATCTATGCTCATCAGATGATTTCCTGATTAACTGATAACAACTATCCTACCAAACAAGTTAATATTAGTCGTTGATGACAATGGAGGGTGGAGACAGTATATAGTCAAAATTTCAGTTTTGAAGAGCAAGTTTCTTCTCAAGGTAATATATCAAGTATAGGCAAATACAAAAATTTAAAAAAAGTCCTGCGTATTTACCATCTCAGGCTTCAAATAATAATTTTTGAAGGATCATTAGAAACTCCTCTTTAAACTCCATAGTTCTTCCTTCCTATGATTAGTTGTTGTAATCGAGAACTATCTGCCCTGTTTATTTGGACTGTATTCATCAGCTAAATTTATTATTCCACAAAAGAACAAAAAATGCAATAAGGCACCTTACTGTTATTAATATAAAGCATATATATTGAGCACCATGCACAGTCTGGAAACAGTATTACAATTCATACAATGCTTTCTTGACTAGGTTTTGATTCAAAACATGAGTCACAGCCTAAAACTCTCATATTTGTCCAGCGCATGGGTTCCAAAGAAATAAGCGTATACGATTTGCGGGGATACAGAAGTAAAAATTTCAGTTTAATGGTTCCTTATATCAGTCATCCGCTACCCCCTATCCGTGGACCAGTACCAGTCAATGGATTAAATGGTGCCGGGTCGCCTAAAAAACATTAAATTATTGCCATTTTATATAAAGTGGGGCATTTATCTCGGATTTCTGCAACTTTTCAAGGAAATCACTTTATATTACACGTTAAATAACTTTTATTCGTTGTAGGTGTAACTATTTTATTCTGAAGGCTTATTTAACTGTAACTAAATTAAAATTGTTAAATCAAAACAATCTAAAATATAAGCAATCAAAGTTTCCCAACCTCAGCGGACCGCGGTAAAAATATCAAATGTTGGTATGCAGCGATAAAATGGTTGCAGAGCACTGCCTTATATGAACTGCCATGTACCAGACAATGTATTATTAATACAATGTTTTAATAATAATTACAAATTAAAGTTTTGTCATAGAAAAGTTTTGAAGTTTTGGTTACAGCATGCTCATATTTTCTGCCAATGAGAAAAAAATTGAAGGAATGAAATCAATAATTAAAAACCAACAAATCAAGAAAAAGTAAATCAGTCAGTGGTAGAAGTTTGAATTCCTAGAAGTAACCATTATTGTTTGAAAATTTTTCTTTGTGTTACTGAACCTTTTTGTTCTTCGATGAACTATGTTCTCTTAAATACTAGCAATTAATCACTGTTCCTTGAAGGAGCAGTGAAGTAGCTCAAATATCTCCAAAAAATAAAAAAATAGATAGTTTCTAGTTAATCTTTTGAAATTTTGATGTATTTTAACCCTTTACCTACGGACAGTACTTATAAGTACCAGTCATTTTAAAATTTAGTAGAATAATAATGTTTATGAATATTCCGACGATACTTTGGAGGAATATTAATTGAAATCCACTCTTCTAAGATACAAGGTAACACGGGTTCTATGATGAGTATTTTAGCGGGGAAGAGGCGAAAAGTTTTAGAGTAGAAATTGATTTTTCCGCGAATTGCGAAGATTATCATTTTTGTCCCGAAAAAATATTTAATGTTAAAGTTTAAGTATCTTATTTTTAATTTTTTGTATGTTAATGAAGACTTTATATATAGAAAAACGACATGACTGTTTATTTTGGGTAAACAGTGCACATAAATAATTTTACAGCTGAATATATTTTATTAATTAATTAGCTCTAACGGATTAAATTTCCCAAAGTTGAATATTTTGCTTATGCATATCCCTTACACTTTTGAATATACTGATCCAAAAAAAAATTGAGCATGAAAAAGGTGCGGTAAATCATAATGGTAGATAAATGGTTAAATTTCATTTTACAATTTTATTTTTGGCATTTAGTTTTTGATGTTAAACGATTAAGATAATTGAGAACACATATTAAACATATTTATTGTCTTAATGCGATCCATAATCTTAAGATCAGAACTCGGGTAAACCTCAAGTAAAAAAAAAAATAGAAACATTTTCCATTATGCGGCTCTAATAAACGAAAACACAAGCAAAAAGAGGAAAAATAATATTAAAACGTTCATGCTTTAAGAACATCGTATCCTCTATTTGAGTAAACATGTAAAACAAACAAATACCCAGAAACACAAACTGAGGAATCTTGGTGCTGAGTATTTTTTTGGAGAAAAACATCATTATTTTCCAAAAGTTGACTCCAAAGCAAATATTCGAAATTCTTCCTTGACTGACAATTTCAAAAAGGTGTTGTGATTTAAATTTTGAACAATACGTACAAAACAGAATCTTGTTTGTAATTGTTTTTTATGTTTTCAGATGAAAAACATTTTAAATCTTTCAAACCCCTTAATAATGCCATTAACTTTTATCTCTTTAGATAGATTTTGTAAACACAATCAATAAGTTCATTTCTATTTTATCAATTAAAAACCAATTTTATGAAGTTAGGTTTTCTAAGTAGTTTTTGAAAGTACTAGAATGAAAAAAGAAATATTTCCATTCAATTATGAAATCCTTTTATTCTACTATATTTCTGGGAAACATTTACCTCATAAAGTTAATTTTCACCTGAAATTAAGTGGCATTAAAATAAATTTATATGAACAGCCAATTTGATTCCAATATTTTTCCTAGAGAATGCAATATTTTTATGTATTCTTAAGAACCACTTTAAGTATTGGATATTTAACTCTTTATCTTTTTATTAGAATTTTTCCATGCAAGAAGACTCATTTAAATTTCTGTATATTTTATTAATGAATAGAAATATTGAAAGGTTAGTAAGAAAAAAGAAGGCAATATGCTATTATTTAATGCGAATGAATTTTTTTTCAGCAGTAATTTTCCGGAACTGAAAACTATTTCTATAATTTCTAGACAATTTTTGTAAGGAGGCGAGCATAACTTTAAATGCTAATTACCTTACCTAATCAGAAAATGTATGAAATTTGATGTGTACACCACTTAATTTCATCAATTAATATCGATACAAAAGCTGATGGGTGATCAGAAGTTGGAGAAATATTTAATTAAGGTATCCGACTACTTGCGACAACTCTTTTTTGAAAAAAAAGGAGATATGGAGATCTTTTTGTGATTTTTATATTTATTTAGTATATTTTAAGGAAAAAATCCTATAATTGGTAAAAGAAAAAAATATTATTCTTAAAATGGGAAAAAACTAGTAAAAATGTACGACAAATTACATAAACGGGGCCCGCTCTCTACAAAGATTTTATGAAAAAATTCTCAATTTTTCAATTTTGATGTATTACTTTGTTATTCCTGTTTGAAGTGACCTTCACGATAAGAGATATTTTAATTTTTACAAAAACTAGAGCACTTTATCTAAGTCATTATACGAAATTGCTTAAAAAACATTGACTATATTCACATAAAGAACTGCAAATTTTGAAATAAAACAGTTATTGATAAATCTGAAGATCAAAACATTTCTACTGTTATGCAGAACATAAGCAAAAAAATTCAGCTAATTATTTTCAAAACTTTTTGAGCAATCGCGGTCCCCGTTTGAGTTTTTCGAAAAAAACACATTTCGAGTAAAACGCATTTTAAAGTTTGACATCTTGTGTAAGGTTATGGCATTTGATTTTACTAAAACGCTTGTAGTTTTTGTTCTAGTGGAGGGAAAATAAAGTACTTGGTATTGTTATTAAGTTCATAAAATGCTCTATAAAATAAAGTCATAAAAAATTTGCCAATTTTTGAAAAAAATCATGATTTTAGGGTAGTCGGATACCTTAAATATACAAACTTATGCGAAGATTATATCATATACTCGTATTTATCAAGAACGAGGTATATTACCCGTATCGATTTATTCTTGTAGCTAATTAATGGTTAATTTTAGGAAACAAATCCGAATCACATTCGTTGAAATTAAAAAGAAAAAATAGTCATTTGCTAGTTTATTTTTAAGATTCTAGTTTATAAGTAATCCAACTAGCTTTTTTTAATAGAATGACTCTCAGTATACTTCTAAACAGTTATTTACACTTAAATGCAATTTGTGTCAATTTATCACGGTAGTTTCTTTAATACTATACGTTGTTACATATTTTAATTATTTTTTGCCTTTGTTTTGACCTTTTTTTGTTTGCTAGTTATGCTACCTTTTGCTTAAGGACACAGAACTGGATTTTGAAGGATATGTTCCAGTTTTAAGTATGCCAGCATGTGAATGTATGGAAAATAAAAAAAAAAATATTTATTCCTTTTTCTTTTTTTATTTTGACCAGAATATAAAACAATTTATTAAATGTAGACGTATATTTTAAAAATCATTCGAAATTCATACAGATTTCGAAGATAATCTTTTATAGCCACATTTCATTATATTATTCTTAACTTAGAATTATTCAGCTCAAATTTTCTTTCCTTTTAAAGGCTGTTTTTGGCTAATGTTCAAGAATAGGACCCGAATCCGGAGTATTTTTTCAGATATGAAAATACTTAAACATTGATATTATATTCTGGATTCACAATCCTGTATAGAATCACTTATTTTATCGTACTACTCATTATTATCCGAGTTGACTCATTTTCTTTTATATAATGTGTTTCGCATTTTTTTCTACTATGCCATAATGTTAAATGAGCTATTCCTTTGCATGTTAAAAGGAAAAACTAATTATTTATGAAGAATTTTGAAATTTTAAAAATACTATATTATATAAACAAATGCATGAGTTACAATGTCACATTTTTTTAGAAAAATTGAGGCATTTTTTCAGACTGAAAATGTGCTTCGCGTTAAGTTCACGCCTTTGTGCATATGGCGAAAATAGCCTTAAAATAAAATTCTTAAGTCCTCTTTTTTCTTCTTCTGCCTTTTAAAATTACAATGCTTAAAATAAAACCTAACTTACGTATGTATATATATATATATATCTTTTCTTATTTCGTGTGCCTTATGATATAAAGTATAATTGTATTAAGACTTTTCAATTTCGTTCCTGGGACGTATATTTTACATTTCATTTAAAAAAACAAATGTGCTTACAATAGGTATAAAAGTAGGTAAGCGAATTTCATAAAGAATCTAGAAATTATTATAATGTTAGATTTGCTTATTTAGTTTGAAGCTGAAAATACCATGGATATTGATATTGTTACACACGTCATCTTATAAAATAATATGGTAACACCAAATGTTCACAAAACACTGCTGTAAAGTGGTCAAAATAAGTGTCATAAATTCTGAAGCTAAATTACCATTAGTTTGACACATATTTATTTTTAAAGAATATATTTATGTAAATGTTGCATTAAATTTTTTCAACGAAGTGGGGAGATTATTTAAAAAAATAGATTGGAATTGTATTTAAAACTGAGGAGTAATCATTAAATATGATGAAATATATTCCATACTTGATAAGTTAATTTGGATTGAAAAGTATATGCGAGTTTATTAAATCACAACACAAGAAACTGCCATACGATTGATTGATTGATTGAATATTAACGTCACAATATTCAGCTACACGAGGGCTTTTGGCGACGGACCACGTAATTGTAAACCATGGTCAAGTGACGTGGACGACACCTGAGCTGGCACCCCATCTCCTAACGACCACACCACACCAACGGGAGGACATTTCAGCTCTCGACAGATTTAATGTGCATCGCTGCCCTACACGGCGGGTCTTTAGTGGTACTGAAGAAACTGCCAAATAAAGTTCTTAAAGCAAAGAGACAGTTTATGAATACCGATGTTTTTTTTTTTTTTTAATCTATTGGTTTTTGTATCATATTTTTAAATACTTTAACATCTTAAAATTCCCTCCGGTATATGAGTCAAGTAATCACTGTGAATCTCATGAACTAATTTTAAGGGAAACTCATGATTTTAATAAACTATACAAATATTTCAGAAAACTTAATCAAACACACTTTTTCATTATTTAATTTTTAAATAAATTAAGTAATAAAACTCACTACCATTTGAACCATTTACTTCACTCTCATAAAGGACGACACATGAGATATAACATTCCTCATGGAATTAATAGAAGTACAGTATCAATAAAAATAGTATTAACCAAAATAAGTAGCTTTAATAATTTAGTTATCGGATATCAGGTTAAGATTTTCTATTGCTCCCATAGTTAAGTTATTAAAACGTATTTCGTTAAGTGATAAAAGTTAAATAATATAAGTTATTCTACATCATGTATGCTTCTTCCTCGAAACCTCCCACAACTGCAACCTCCGGGTTCCGAAAATTATACTATTTAAAAGTTAGCATATCAAACGAACTCAACTGCACATGTATTTTATAAATAAAAATAAAATTTTTCCAGTTTTTCTTTTCCAATTACTTATACCAGTGTTCCTCAAATTTTCAATAATTGCGACCCAATTTTCAGTCATAATTTTCATCGCGCCCCCTCATACAGAAACTTTGTACTGAATGCAATAATACTGTACATCGACTCGAAAGCTACAATTCGACTATAAACTGCACACATTATTAAAATAATTATTACATTTTGTAAATAATTTTGCATATGGCACGTTCGTAGGATTCAATAGTAACCAATGAACTTGTTTTAATTTAGTATAGATAAATTGATTATGAAATACTTTTGGATGCACTGGTGCATGAATAAGTATCAGATCAGTACGAATATGTCTATTAATTATTATTATGTCAGAATGAATTTTGTTTTGCTTCCTTTAAGTAAATTGATAATTATTTTAAAACTTTTTTATTTTCGACATGCTCACATCCCATACTCAGGGTTATTGTGCCCCATAGGGGGCACGCCCCACAGTTTGAGAAACACTGACTTATACCTACAGTTTTGAGAATAAAAATTATTGATATTTATAGTTACTTTTCGTTGGATCTTCCATACATCAATAAAACAATATTTTACGATTCAAGCAAAAGTAAGTGGGAACAAGAAAAATAATAAAGTTTTATATAATAAGGTATAATATTAATATAAGTGTGTGCGTGAAAAGAAAACTGCTGACCGGTCTACATTTTGGAAACCCACGGTAGATATTTACTGAAGTACTTCGCAGTTTAGGGTTGTTCCGACCAAGTTATCCAAACATACTCTTTCCTCTCTCCAGATAATTGAATTGACCAACAGACCAGCACTCGTGTCGACAGTAAATCACACCCAAGTTCTGTTCACACCTGACTGACCGCTGCTATAACTAGGGTCAGGGTTACTATAAATGAATCACTGTTTTGTAAAGGCTTAAAGACCTTATGTGGAAATTAATATCTGACTGTGGCTACAAATATATTAGTTTGATTATAAATAATTGCTTAGTGTAATTGCTCCCATTATGCAGAACTATTACTGCAAGTAGGAATTATTGAGTGTAAAATCAGCAATTTAAAAGGAGCTGAATGGAACGAACCAAAATGTTGTTTTTTGTACGATTTGAGGTAGTACAACTCAAATATTCCGCGGATATATTGAAAGATGATTTGTTAAATCTATTCAATATTTGAAATGGTGATTTTTTTAGTATTTTGACTTATATTTGTTTTATAAGAATTAGTTTTTTTAAAATAGCTTATGTAAATGAATCATTTAACTTCAAAATGTTTACAATAAATGCCATTAGATATAACTTTTATAATAGATTCACTTCTTAGCAATCAAGTTACTTTATTTTTTCATACGGATAGAACCCGAGCATTAAAGTAATTATATACAAAACATCTTCACAAAAGAAATCAAAACATATAGATGCAATTATGTTATTCTAATAGTAACAGAAAAATAATCTTAAACTAATCAGGAATTTTCTACGAAAACATTCTCCGAAATAAAAAAAAATGTCCTACTTAGTCATATAATTTGCATTTTTTTCATTCCTTTATGCTAATAACAATATTACTTAATGTGCATGATAATGGACCATTTCACTTCAAACAAAATAACATAACCAAAACATTTCTGAAATATTGATATAAATTTATAAGAAAATGTAAGGAATTTTTAAGTTTCTAATAAAAATAAGTCATAGCAGAAAACCCGCAAATTTACGAAAGATGCTAATGAATATCTTATATGAGCTCTGCTGCATAAAAATTAATCTAAATATTTTTCTGTTCTTTCAAAAATTTTTAAATAACTTCATTTTAAAATAAAGGTTTTTTTAAAGGATTTTGTTTAAAGATATTTGTTCTTTTAAAGTTTTGTTAGGTATTATGATTTCATTATCTTCTATTGATTTTTTATTTCTTTCAGAGCGTCCATTTTCACCGTCGGACAATATCTGACCTTTCCTATTCCGTTAAAAAAATGTCGCGTTTTACAAGTATGGGTGTAATTGAATCACTTTTTAAATTTTTACTCTAGTCCTTAAGAAATATTTTCTATGTAATTCATTATATATATTATTGACTTAAGAAGCATATTTTAGTTCATTCATATTCACTCCTCCATTTTTTTCATTTTAATCCTTTGTTTCCATCAAGTTCTTGATTATGTTCAAGAATTTAAGAGTATTAAAAAATGAGATGACTTATAAATTTATTAATAATTTTAATGTTTATTTACTCGCTCCAGCCGCTAAGTCCGGCAAATAACACGCACCGGTATATAATGCGCACTCATACATTCAAGCTGCATATATTCGCCGAGTAAACCATGACCCTTTTTTAAGAAGGAAACTGAAATATATACGAATGCAATGCTATTATGTTTTGAAGTCATTTATTCGAGGTATTATCCCAAAATATTGAAAAAAGTAGTATCCTTCAACTTTTTAAGTTAATTGCATATGATTGCTTAAAAAAAAACATTACTCAGTTTTATGTAGAAGTCTAATTTTTTATGCTAATCTCTTTTTCTTTAAATTTATTTTTTGAAGCTATCATTTTTATACTTATTGTATAACATGCATCCGTAAATTTTGATCTATTTTTTTATGTGACAACTCTACGAGGGGGACGCAAGCATACTGATGAATCAAAAACAATATGTTATTTAACAAAAAAACTGTGTTAATGTACTGAAACTAAACAACTAAATAAAGGGTGTTTTTTTAGAGGTATAGAAATTAAAATTGCAATAAAACAACGATGTATTATTCGATTGACATGAATTTTTTTTTTATTCGAAAGATAATCTTGTCGCATTACATTTTAAATATGATCAAGCAAGGCTTAGATTCGTCGAATAGGCCCAAAACGAGATTGCCGTTGTTCCCGATTTTCATAAGCGAATTTTGTTTAGCGATGAAGCGCACTTCTGGTTGAATGGCTACGTCAACAAACAAAACTGCCGCATTTGGAGTGAAGCTAATCCACAAGTGTATGTCGAAACACCGTTACATCCAGAAAAACTGACAGTTTGGTGCGCTTTATGGGCTGGTGGAATCATTGGTCCGTAATTCTTCAAAAACGATGAAGGCCACAACGTTACAGTCAATGGTGATCGGTATAGAGCCATGATTACTAACTTTTTTCATTCCTAAATTGAACAATCATGATGTCCAGGAACTGTGGTTCCAACAAGACGGCGCAACATGTCACACAGCTCGTGCCACAATCGATTTATTGAAAGACACGTTTGGTGACCGCCTAATTTCACGTTTTGGACCTGTGAATTGGCCTCCAAGATCTTGTGATTTAACACCACTAGACTATTTTTTGTGGGGCTATGTAAAATCATTGGTCTATGCGGATAAGCCACAAACGCTTGACCATTTGGAAGACAACATTCGCCGTGTTATTGCCGATATACGGCCACAAATGTTGGAAAAAGTCATCGAAAATTGGATGTCCAAATTGGACTACATCCGAGCCAGCCGTGACAGTCATATGCCAGAAATCATATTTAAAATGTAATGCCACAAGATTATCTTTCGAATAAAAAAAATTCATGTCAATCGAATGATACATCGTTGTTTTATTGCAATTTAAATTTCTATACCTCTAAAAAAACACCCTTTACATTTTGGCATAGTAAAAAATTAAATACACATTTACATTGCTATATTACACTTATAAATGTATCAGCGCTACACAATGCGTTTTATAATTAATTTAACAAATCTAAGTTAAAAACAAGTTTATAAATTTTTAGTGACCCCATGTGCTTGTCATATATATAATTAAAGACAGAAATTAGTATTTCTCTTTATAATTTGTAAGGTTTATACAATCCTTTAACTGCCGATGAAAAGTTATGCAATTCGCTTGTCATTGCCAACCGTTTTCCTCGTAAGCACAAATATGAGATGCTTGGGGAAGGGGGGAGAGGAATAAAGAAGCAAATAATTTGAAATAAGTAAATCTTTCGCAAACATTGTCAATGCCCTTTTATTGTATTACAAAGCCTTCGGAATAATTTTATGCATAGCTGTATGCAGAAAAGATTGTACTTCGTTAAGACGTATGTATAAGTCCGGGGAAATAAATGCTTTGTCTTAGCCAGACCTTTATATACCCCGGGTTTGCTTAAGAGGATTAAAGCGTATAGTAATTTTAGCGCCAAAGTGTAGTATTATTGAGTTCAATACATTGTTATTGTATGACAGGGGTCGCGATGAAAATTAAGATTGAATATTGGGTCGTGAATATTGCAACTTATAGAAGCACTGTAGTAAGTAATTTAAGTTTTTTCGCATCATAAGATCAATGTAACAATACTCAGCTTCAGTGCCTGGTCACATATTACACGTGATATTTATCTCAGGCTACCTCGAATTGGAGAATAACAATTGCCACCTTATAATGACGCCATTGTTAATACATTTTAGTTCACTAACGCAATTTATTAATCCTTCAAAAAAATGAAGTTTATTAGAAATATTAAATTGGTCGTACAAATATTTTAGTGCATGTTAAAAATATGTGTCGATTAGATCAAACAAGTAAAATGATCCTCCCACACTTAATTTAAAAAATAACTACGACTTCGTGAGTGTTAATAATTAAACGTTATTAGGCTTAGCACTCAAAAATGTATAAAGTTTCAACAACCAAAATTAAAATTCCTTGTAGATATCGATAAACCCAGTTTAGAATTGTGTCGAGTCGACACATACAGGGTAAACCTGTTAAATAAATATAAGTGCAATAAAAGTTGGAATTTTATGCACAATGCTGTGAAGAAAAATATAATGAAGAAAAAATAATATTGTAGATTCTTTTCGATTTTTCTCTACGAGATAAAATGTAACTAACCACTCTTGTAGACGGTGTATTAGAAGTAATAAAATATTGAATTAAGAGTAAATATTACTTTATCTAATTTTTCTGTTGGAAAAATTAGTATGTTTCCCATTTTGTATAGTTAACTATTTTATGTTTATCTTAAATAAATCTACTCTGAGAATAAAATTTTATATAAAATAAGGGTAAATATGTGATGGCTATCGATGTTATGGGAAATTCCAAAGCACAATATATGCAAGGCTGTTAAAAATCAACCTTGTTTGAAAGTGAAATATTTGTAATTAGAAAATTACATTTTTAGTGTTCTATGTATAAATCGTTTTTCAAGTTTAAAGTGAAAACATGTTTCAACATACAACATATTATTTAATATTTACATTCTGCATTATATCTTATGTGCTCTCTGTGTTTGGTAACTACTGAATATAATAAAATGAACTAAATTTTTAAACCATATTTTGATAAATAAAAAACAGCAAATATATATTCTTTATTTTGAATTCATTTCAATGCAGGAACAATGCGTTTCACGCCATACATTTAAGTAATGCATTTAAATTCTATTCACACAGAAATTTTTCGAGTGCGAAAAATACACATATATCAGTTTGTTTCTGAGTTTTGTCATATATTATATAAACATGGTTTTCTTTTTAAATATTTCAAAGCGGGTTTAAAAATATTTTTATAAAATAACTCTTTCAAACGTCAAACTTATGGAAGTATTAATTATTTTTATTTCTTTTTTCATACAACTGGCCCAATACGAAACTTCTCCACGCACATAGCTACTAGCCGAGTCTTTAGAAGTGCGGAAAATATATAGATTTCCTTTATTTTGTCAGCTGAGGCAGAAAGATGCATGCATTTTTAACTTTTTGTTTCGAGTCGGTCAAGTTTATGATGTAAATTCACACCTTTGGTGTACTAGGCATAAACAATTTCGAAATGGATTTTTCCAGATTTTTTTCACGAGTGACTTGTTTTCCCTAGTTGGATGCGCTTCCTTTCGATTTTCGGCGCTACGACGTTATTATACATTCTATTTTTAACAAAGAATTTTTTTTTCCAGAAATGATTTCAAAGAAAAAGCGTATTTTCGATAAGTTTCATTCTCTAAATATTTTGGCATTGTTTTATTTTTTTTCTTTGACTTCGCAGAAGAAAAATAGAAAGTGCAAAAAATTGTTATCAAAAGATAAAAAGTCTTTTATGTGAGAGAGAACAGTTGATTTTCGAAATACTGCAGCTTTTTTGGAGATGCAAATAGAAATATTTATAGAGAAGAGTTCAGAACAATATGGACAATAGTTTCTGACAAAAGAAAAACATCAAAGTTTTCATAAAAAAACTAAAAGATGGGTTTGATAAACAATACTAAATGTAATACGTAGCTTTTTTAAAGGCATAAGATAAAAAATTAATTGATAAAAAGAATAAAAATAAAAATGAAATTTTTAATTTAAATTTATTCATTAATACTTTTTACAGAACATCTTCTTTAACTTAAAATCAGTTATTGCACTTAGATATTGGTTGAATATATACCGTAAAATTCGGCATATACAGGCACTTTTAACACAAAATATATGATCGAAATTTAAGGATGCGTGTTATACGCTCGCTATAAAAAAAGATTGCTTTAAAAATAAAACAGGAGATGAGAGTTTTAAAAAAAATTAGACATCTTCATAAATTGAAATGCTATTTATTTACAAGGAAAGACATATCTTATGAATTAAGGGTTGTAACTCAGAAGCTATGCTATTTTTTTTCAAGAGTCTGGGATAGTACCACGAATAAGTGACTCCAAAACATAACAGCACTGTCCTAGTACATGGCAGGTTTCTTCTTAAAAAAAGGGGCCTGATGTTATACGGCAAATACCTTAAAAGTAAAAAATGCAGCTTGAAAGTATAGGTTCACTGTATACTCCGTATTTTACGGTGTTTATTGTTAATCTGTTGAACGATTCTACTGAAAGTTGTATTATAGATAAATAGCCGTTACCCACCCGCTTCACTGGGTACTTCCCGATGTTGTATATATGTATACTGTTTACATTTATATAAATTATTCATATCTAGCATTAAAAATTCGATTGTATTGAAAAATATATTTATAGCTGTTACACTCTCGCCCCTTGATATAAAAAGAACATAAATTATAATATCTAATTTCTATTTATATCTAAAATAGAAGTAGAAGCTTTTTTTCGCTCACTTTAACTAATAATCAAGTGGATTTCCACCAAAGCTGCTTTCAGTAGATCTCTACTCCATAAAATACACATTCGTGCTAAATTTCAAGTCTAAATCTAACAGAGCGAAAACGGAATTTTTATCATCAATACCTCGTTGAAAGCATTCTTAGCGGATTGCAATTCAACAAAAGAAGCATGCAAACCAAATTTTATTATTATAGTCTTAGCAGTTCAAAAAGGGAATTTTGTCTATCAATACGCCCCAATGACTCTTTCCGCTTCCCCCTAAAATTGATTTTCGTAAAATCCATTCTTAGTGGAACTCTATTCAAGTAAAGAAAAAAGTGCTCAACAAATTTCAAGTAAATGAGTTAAATTCAAAAACAGGAATGTTTCAATAACACGCCTTAATCTCTCGCAACCCCACTCCTTCGGGGGTCCGTTTTCGAAAAATTCTTTGTAAAAGGAACTTTATTCCATGAACGGAACATACCTTCTAATTTTTAAGCAGGTGGTTCTATTAGTTGAAAAGCGGAAATATTTGTCTATTACGCCCCTTAATCCCTCTCAGTGACCCTTGGGGATCAATTTCCCCCAAAATTATTTTGTAGTGGATCTCTATACCATGAAAGGAATTCGATTACCAAATTTTAAGACTGTACGTCTAATAGTTTAAAAATGGAAATAATTATCTGTAACGCCCCTTAAGCCCCCGCAACGCCACTTTGGAAACGATTTTCACAAAACCCATCTTATTGCAGATCTCTACTTAATGAATGGAATCAGCTTACTAAATTTCGAGATTTTACGTCTAATATTTTAAAAAAAGGAGTTAATTGCCTATATATAACGCCACTTAATTCTCTACAACGCCACTTGGGAGTCGATTTTGACATGACAAAACCCATTTTGCAGCGGATCGGTACTCAATTAAAGGAATCCGCTTACGAAATTTCAAGACTGTACGTCTAATAGTTTAAAAATGGAAATAATTATGTATAACGCCTCTTAAGCGCCCTCAACGCCCCTTGGAGGTCTATTTTTGTAAAAATCATTATGTAGGGAATCTCTACTTCATGAAAGAAAACTGTGTACCAAGTTTCACGACTGTAATCTAATAGTTTAGTAAAGGAAATAATTATCTATAACGCCCCTTAAACCCAGTAACGCCCCTTAAACCCAGTAACGCATCTTGGGGTTCGAACTTTGCAAATCCTTTCTTAGCTGACGTCTACTCCATGAAAGGAACCTACCTACTAAATTTCAAGTCTGTAGGTTTAATAGTTCCGGAGATATCGAGATTAGTCAGTGAGTCAGTCAGCCAGTCAGTGAGTGAGTCGCTTTCTCCTTTTTATATATATAGATAAAAATTTAAAATACTTCTAACAAATTAATAATCCTTAAATGTTTCTACAAGGAGAAAGTATAAGCATTTTATGGATGAAACGTAAAAGTGTAAAATATTCAGTAAAAGATGTGGTTATAAACACTTTTGTATCGTTTAGAATGCTAATTGGTAAGCATTACTAGTTAACTAATTTTACGCAATGAATTTTTTTAAAAAAAGTGTGTTTACTTATTAACAATCGCCCCCAAGGATAACTTAAATATATATAGGTTACACATATATAGGTTACATAATCAATTAGAAGAAAAAAAATATTTTAACAAATATAGTATGCGAATAATTTATTGTTCAAGGACTTGAGTCGCAGAAGTGTGAGGGTTAACCAAAGGATGATACATTTCTAGAATATATCACTATCTGAATCACTATCTGAATTTTTAATCACTATCTGAATTCCACCCAAACTATGGGAAGCACGTCAACTTAAAATACTTATTTCAATATCTAAAATATTAATATTGTGTGTGTGTACTTATCTTCAATATAGTGGATCTTCAACATAAATAAGAGTTCTAGAAAGGGGTATCTCATTATTTCGCCTGAAATTAAGATGATTGTAATATTGACCAACGTCCTTACCACCCTGGCGTATATATACCTCTCGCTCATTCGGAACGTTATGTGCTTCGAACGTATAAATCCGTCCTTCTAAAATACGATTCTTTGCTTTGCGCTGCTGTAAGTAAAACTGTTTCGAAAGCTTTGAAATGCAATAAAGAAACATTGACAGTATTTGTGAAAAGGTTTTACTTATTTCGGAGAAAAAATTGCTTATTTGTGTCGTCTCTTTTTCCCCTAATTTACAACACTCGCGCATATATGTGATATACTGTGGAAATGGGGAGCAAATTGCGTAACTTTTAATCAGCAGTTAAGGGCTTGATCTCAGCATGGGAACAAACACCATTGCTAACTTGCATCTTAACTTAACTTTAAATGGTGTCCTTCACATAAATAAATCCCGTTTCCTTTATAGAAAATAACTTTTTAATCATATGTCATCCAAAAAAGTATTTCTCTCTACAGAACTAGTCAGAATCGCGAATATAACCCGTAACAAATTGACGTTAACAATAACAAAACTGATATAGCTTCAAATTTTTTTAAAATCTTTCTATAAAGGATAAAACAGATGAGTCGCTCGATTAATTTTAAGAACGTGCTTTTGAGTAAAGGTTGTATTTTACTGCAACACCTTTTTAATGTAAATTGAAGATTGAGAGTACCACAATCACAACATGCCTTTCGAAAAAACAATTAGCAATGTTGACTATTTGCTGTATGATTCAACAATAATTACCCCAAAATGAATTACGCTATAACATGCTGATGTCTTAATAAATTTTTGATATTATATAAATGTAGAGAGAGGTTACTAAAGAGGTTCAATGTCATGAACGTCTTTAGGAAAAACTACTTTGATAAGTTATTGCTATTAACTGAATACGTATTCTCGTTTTTAATCTGTGAGAAACACTCAGAAAATGTTACATATATTGTACTAATATATGCAGATATTTAAGAGGGACTAGACAAGAATAGTTATTCGTTCGTCGGATTAATCTGATGACCATGCAAATTTTGCTTCCAGGGGATTATTTTAAGGTATTTAACTACTTGTGCGCGGCTTTTTTTTTTAAAAAAAAAAATGCGATATTGAGAATTTTTTTTATGATTTTTAAGTTTATTTAGTGCATTTTAAGAAAAAAAAGGTTAAAATTAAGAACAATAAAATAAATTATTACTACTAAAATGGGTAAAAATTGGGTGGAAATATCCAAAAAATTATATAAACGGGACCCGCTCTGTACAAATAGTAAATGAACAAATTCTAAATTTTTCAATTTTGATGTATCACTTTGCTATTCCTTTTTTGCTTTCCTTTTTTCCTTTTTCCTTTTTTAGGATAAGAGATGTTTTAATTTTTACAAAAACTAAAGCTCTTTATCTTAGCTATTATATGAAATTGCCTAAAAAACAGTGATTATATCCACATAAGGAACTGTAAATTTTGTAATAAAACAGTGATTGATAAATATGAAGGTAAAAACACTTCTAAAATTATTCAGAACATACACATAAAATTTCAGCAAATTATTTTCCAAACTTTCTTAGCAATCGCCGTCCCCATTTGGACTTTTTGAAAAAAACACATTTCGAGTAAAAAACATTTAAAAGTTTGTCATCTTATGTAAAGTTACGGCATCTGTTTATATAAAACACTTGTAGTTCTTTTTCTAGTGAACGGAAAATAGAAAAACATATTTTTTATAAAGCTATTAAGATGGCTTATGAAATAAAATCATAAAAAAATAGTCAATATAAAAAAATCACGATTTTAGGATAGTCGGATACCTTAAAGAAACTTTTTTTAAGTGTTCTTCGATCTTATCAACTTAACTCTTTCATACCACCCCAACTTTATTTTTTTCAGCATTTATGTGTAGCAAGAGTCATATTCAACTAAAAACTAAATAATGAGGAAAGGTTTTCTCTATCATGTGATGACTGAATTTCAAAATGACAAATACTTTTATTCTTGGAGTTTCATAAGGTAACTCTAACGTGAAAATGCTTAAAATCTTGCATTTTTTATTTTAATTTTCATCCAAAGATGCATTATTTAGGAAAATGTGATAAATAGAAGGCTAAAAAATTATATTTTAAAATTGTAAGGAAATGTGATTTAACTATGATTCAGGTACACTTTCTTCAAAATCCGTTTTGTACATAATATGTGTTGTAAAAAACTAATTCTTCTATAAACATAATGTAATTTTTTTGTATTATATGTTCAAATTTCTTGATAATTCTATATTTTTTCTGCAAAAATTACGGAAAATTTAAATAATTAATTAAATTTTAAAATTTTTTTTGATTTTTGAAATTTTAATTATGTTTAGTTTTGCGTTAATAAATACTCAGTGTAGTTCTTAAATTATAAATCAAGGGTATTTAGTACAAAGTTGATCTTCAAGATTATTCTAAATTAAGTGCACAGCTTGTTAAACAGACATTTCTTTGTTCCTAGCTGCTTATTGTTAACATTTGAATACTCATGAATAACTCTATATGTTTGTAACTATTGGTTTTACTTTAAAATAAATAAATAATTATATGTAAAAGTACAAAAACAGATTATTTTAAACTTTTAAAAACTGAGTTCTATTTAAATTTAGACATCAAAAATTAACTTTTTTATTTAATCAAAGACATTTTCTTTGTGTATTTTTATAAAAATAAAAATATGTGTATAAGGAATTATGTAATATCTTGTAGTGATGATGTTCAAAGTGAAGTAAAAATACTAAAACTTACAGACATAAATTTTTGGTATTTTAAACGACAGATGGTGTGAATCGTTAACAACACATGTTGACAAGGTAAAGAAAGATTAATTAAAAAAAACTTACAAATAATCTAGAATTTTAAATTTATAATTTAAAAACGGAGAAATGATGTAGAATAGTCCAATTAGTTACGGTATGACTTTATATTACATTAAAAATATTATTTTACAAATCATAGATGAAAATATCTTTATTTCTGATATTCTCATCATGCATCTTTGGGGGATTCCGGTACACTTTTCTCAAAATCTTCTTCACCTATATTGCTGATATTTTGCATATTATAAGATCCACATACTTTCAACAAAGTGAATGAATTCTTTTTTTAAATAAACATTCACAAATTTTAGATGTGTAGCACAATTTCTGCGTAAAATTTAAAGAACATTTGTATCACTAAATTAAAAATTTATTTTATAAAACTTCTTTCATTTCATTTATTTTATGGATTGTTATGTTTGCAAAAACTCTGTAAAATTTTATAGTTATATATGTTGTGTATTTTTCATACAAAGTGTACCTAAAGGTAAGAACAAGCCTGGAAAATAAAAAAAATAATTGTTGATTGTTTTTTGCTCACGCAGACTTATTTGTAATTTAAAATGGAACTTTTTTTTACATAAGCAGGTGCATAAATGTACAGATAAATCAACGTAAAAATTGTACTTCCGTTGCTTTTAATTTAAGCAAGTGAGAACAATTTATATTCGGTGTAAAAAAAAATGTAAATTTTTCCTTCTCTCAGACGTCACATTTACTTTAATAGTTAATTTTGTACTTATTATTTCTTTAACAAGTATATAGTATTTGAAGAAACAATATATTTTTAAGCATATAAGGGATATAAGAAGGTAATATTCTATTTCTTTGTTGATAACAAAGTTTATTCAACAAGTCAGGAAAAAGTTAAAAGCTAAACAACTTTATTCACTTAAGGGATATTTGAAAAGAAATTGCTATATAATCAAAATTTGTGTGTATGTCTTATAATGAAATAAATTATAGTAGAACCAGCCAAAACAGAAAAGGGTAAATCGGAATTCTTTCTCTTACGAACAATTCACGCTTGGCTAATATACTTTTGTTACAAAACCTTTCCTTCGCAACATTTGAGAAACAACAAATAGCTATGTGCTGTATTTATTTTGTCTCCTAAATTACGTGAAAACCTAACAGCTAAGTTTCAGAAAAGAAAAGTAGTGTCCTTAGAGAAGAAATTCCGATCCTTTACTATTTTTTCCCTTTTTTATTATCTTAGCTGTTTTTCCATCCCTTAGTTCTTTCCAATTTTTCCTTTCCTTTTAAATTTTTTCAGCTGAAAACTTCCGTCCCATCAATCGTTACTTGTTAATTCTAGAAAAAGCTCCAATAATTTCTCTCAGTACCGACAGGAAAGGCAACACTTTCGACATCTTTTATAAATTATCGAATGTCTTTTAATTAACCCCTGAGCGTTCCTTTTTTTATAGGCTTAGTGAGTACTTAAATTAATAAAAATCGGTTCTTCATTTGTAGAATTTACTGATCATTTCCTTCTTTATATATATATATATATATATATATACTAGCCGTTACCCACCCTCTTCACTGGGTATTTCACGATGTTGTATATATGTATACTGTTTACATATATATTAATTATTGATATCTAGCATTAAGAATTCGATTGCATTGAAAAATATATTTATAGCTGTTACACTCTCACCCCTTGATATAAAAAGAACAAAAATTATATCTAATTTCTATTTATATCTAAAATAGAAGTAGAAAGATTTTTTGCGCTCAATTAACCTAATAATCAAGTGGATTTTCACTAAAGCAACTTTCAGTGGATGTCTACTCCATAAAATAAACATGCGTACTAAATTTCAAGTTTAAATCTAACAGAGCAAAAACGCAATTTTTATCATCAATACCTCGTTAACAGCATTCTTAACGGATTCCAATTCAACAAAAGAAGCATGCAAACCAAATTTTATTATTATAGTCTTAGCAGTTCAAAAACGGGAATTTTGTCTATCAATACGCCCCAAAAACTCTCCCTGCTTCCCCCTGGAGTTGATTTCCGTAAAATCCATTCTTAGTGGAACTCTATTCAACTAAAGAAAAATGTGCTCAACAAATTTCAAGTAAATGAGTTAAATTCAAAAACATGAATTGTTCTATAACACACCTTAATCTCTCGCAATCCCACTCCTTTGTGGGTCCGTTTTGGCAAAAATCTTTGTAGAAGGAACTTTATTCCCCATGAACGGAACATACCTTCTAATTTTCAAGCAGGGGATTCTATTAGTTGAAAAGCGGAAATATTTATCTATTACGCCCCTTAATCCCTCTCAGTGACCTTTGGGGATCAATTTCCCCCAAAATTATTTTGTAGCGGATCTCTACACCATGAAAGGAATTCGCTTACAAAATTTTAAGACTGTTCGTCTAATAGTTTAAAAATGGAAATAATTATCTATAACGCCCCTTAAGCCCCGCAATGCCACTTAGGAAACGATTTTCACAAAACCCATCTTATAGCAGATCTTTACTTAATGAATGGAATCAGCTTTCTCAATTTCAAGATTTTACGTCAAATAGATTAAAAAGGAGTTAATTGCCTATAACGCCTCTTAATTCTCCACAACGGCACTTGGGAGTCGATTTTGAACAAAACCCATTCTGTAGGGAGATCTGTACTCTATGAAAGGAGAATCCGCTTACCAAATTTCAAGAATGTACGTCTAATAGTTTAAAAATGTATATAATTATCTTTAAAGCCCCTTAAGCGCCCTCAACGTCCCTTGGAAGTTGATTTTCGTAAAAGTCGTTATGTAGGGAATCTGTACTTTATGAAAGAAATGTGTGTACCAAGTTTCACGAGTGTACATATAATAGTTTAGTAATGGAAATAATTATCTATAACGCCCCTTAATCCCCCGTAACGCCTCTTGGGGTCCGAACTTTGCAAAATCCGTTCTTAGCTGACGTCTACTCTATGAAGCGAACCTACCTACCAAATTTCAATTCTGTAGGTTTAATAGTTCCGTAGATATCGTGATTAGTCAGTCAGTGAGTCGCTTTTCTCCTTTATATATATAGTGCTGGCCACCATAAATGCAACACTCTGAAGGATGCATGCAAATAACATGAAATTTTCAACATGCATTAGCGGAGGTGAGATTTGCAAATGATTAGAATTTCAGGGCAGAAGCACATCACACGCACCTGTGGCGCTACCTCAAACCATTGTTTAAGGCTTGGAAATTTCAACGATTTCAAGTTCGGCAAGTGTGCTTTTTCTTGTGGTATTTTTCAAAAAACGATCAGTTATGTCTCGAGGAAAACATCGATCAACTTTTGATCAAGTATCCGAATTCGACAGAGGAAGGATAGTGGTCTACCGAGATTGTGTATTATCTTTCAGGCAAAGCGGTAGTCGTGTTGGACGGAACCAAAAACACTGTAATGCTGATATGTGACCGTTCGATGCCGGAGGCTACGACGGACCGACGTGGTCGATCGCATCCACCTCAGTGCGCCACTTCACGTGAGGACAGGCAAATTGTGCGCATGGCAGTGACGGATTGCTCAGTCACATCATGGAAAGTAGCACAGCACATTGAGTCTGTAACGCATCATTCAGTGTCTGCGCGTACCATTCGGCGCCGTTTACAGCAGAGTGGTATGTCCGCAAGACGTCCATTGCTTCGCCTACCATTTTCGCAGAACCACAAACGTTTCCGCCGCCAATGGTGTGATGAAAGAAGTATGTGGGTGGCGGAATGGAATAAATTTGTCTTTACTGACGATTCAAGAATCTGTTTGCAACACCACGATGGTCGGATTCGAGTCTGGAGACACCGTGTAGAGAGGATGATGAACAGATGCATTATGCGCCGCCACACTGCTCCTGCACCGGGTATTATGGTATTGGGCGGTATTGGAAATCACTCTCCCACTCCTCTAGGACGCATTGCTGGTACTTTAAACAATTGCTCAACAATTGACCTAGATTATACACCCAGCTGCTACACCTGATCAACGTTGTCAATGTGTGGAAGCTGCTTTGTCTGCTGTAACTCAAAAATTCATCCAAAGTCTCTTTGAATCAATGTCGAGGCGTGTGGCAGCGGTGATCTCCAACAATGACGGCTAATCTGGCTACTGATTCTGGCAGGAACCACAGTTCACAGAAGTCTATAAATTTAATCATTTGACACTTGGTCAACATGTTATATAAAAAAAATTGCTGTGCTATCCCTTGTCTTTCTTGGTGTTGCATTCACGGTGATCAGCAGAGTATATATATGTATATATGCATACATCCAACATTATATATATATATATACTTCTGTTTGTGAAAAAAGCACAACACCATGAACAAATCATCAGAATTACATTAACTTTGCAGTAAATATCAATTATTGAGTATGTTACGTAATATGGTAAAATTTTAGATCAACCACGCATGCGTGGTGAGTGCAGCACCCTCTGAACCGATGCTGAAAGCGTATAAATAGAGGGCTGTAACGGGACGTTGAAAATAGTTAATGATTATTTGTTAGTGGCGAACGTTTAGTGAGACCTAAATATGACTCCACGATGAAATAAGGAGAAATTCCAACATTTTACGGACTTTGAACGGAAGAGGATTATCGGTCTTCGAGAAGGAGGACTTTCCTATCGTGTGCAGTGGAATAGTTCCACAGTGATGTGAGGTTGGAAGTAGTGGACCAACGAGTACAAAACAACTAGAAAAATTGGCAGTGGACGACGGAAGATGGCGTCAGCACGCGACGGTCGACACCTGCTCAGCATGGCGGTGAATGACAGTGTAGTTTCCTCAAGTCAGTTGGCAACACGTTGATATACTGCTACAGGTGTACTAATGTCGGCTTCGTCAATTCGTTGACGTCTGCTGCACCGTGGATTGCGTGCAAGGGTGCCTTTATACAAGATCCCCCCTCACGGAAAACCTTCGACGGCTGCGTCTGCAATGGGCTCTAGAGCACAGAGCCTGGCAAGCTGATTGCCTCCAAGTTGTCTTTTCAGACAAATCACTTTTCAATTTGTGGAACCATGATGGCTGCATTCGTGTTAGACGCTAAGCCTATGAACGCTGCCTTCCAGAGTGCTTTATAGAACGCAATAGTGGCCTAACTACCGGAGTTATGGTTTGGGATGCCATTTCGTATCATGGACGACCCAATTTGCTACGAATTATGGGTAATCTCAATAGCAACAGGTACGTCCGTAAAGTACTGCATCCCGAAGTCGTTTCCTTTCTTCAAAGCATCCCTGGAGCTACCTTTCAGCAGAATAATACACACCCACATGTTGCAAAGACTGTTCGAGAGTTCTGTTCAGCCCACCACATGCAACTTCTTCCTTGGCCTGCTTATTTACCGGTTATGTCGCCTATAGAGCACGTGAGGGATTTGGTTGGTCGGCGTCTCGCTCGTGATCCCCTCCCTGCAGCTTCAAAAGATAAACTTTTGCTGCGTATACAAGCAATATGGAATTCTCATCCACAATCAGACATTCAAATCTGTTTGACTCTATACCACTTCGTATAAAGGCACTTATCGCAGTGCGTAGTGGCTACACCAAATACTGATTTTGCACACTTAATAATGTTTTTTTTTGCTTTGAAAGTTTCGTCATTTATTTGTACTAATAAAAGTCGTTTGTGCATTAAATTACATCTAATTCTGATGATTCCGTCATGGTGTTGCATTTTTCACAAACAGCAGTTTATACACAC
>BMAU01013499.1:0-32441 GCA_019973935.1 Trichonephila clavipes
CCGTAATTTTAGTATAGTATTCCAAAGCGCATTTTTTTCTTATTTGATTAAAGTGGTTCTTACTGAGACATTACGATTTCCCCAAATTCGTTCAAGCAATTCGTTAAAGAAATTATTGAGAATTAAGTCTGTAGGTTTCATGCCTGCAAAATTGTCTTTTCAAAAGCAGCCAATCGGATGTTCGAAATAGGTCAACAGTGCTTTTATGGATAAAATTTGTGATAGTACTCATTTTAAAATAAAATGTGTATCTGTTTGATCTAATTATGTTTTTTCTTTTAAAAATGATGAAACAATGATCAAATTATACATTAAGTATTTAATGTATTAAAAGGTGACAAAACTGTTTCATAAAGCTTTATGAATTTTAAATAATTATACCTAGTTATTACGTGTCTAATTACTTAGAATTAAATGACATATTCAGTTAAGAAAGAAATAGAAAATTAAACCGACACGAATATTAAATAAACCAACTTCAATGTATAAAATCTATTGCCTGATGTTGGTAAGTATTAAATATGCATACTTGTTTGGAGTGATCTATCGAAGCGGTAGTTTAAATATTTGTAGAAAAATAACAAAATATATATTTTACACATTACAGCAAAAGGATAATTAAAAAAAAATATTTTACTGCTCCTGTGTAAATTTAGTTATATAAAGCAAACAAAATAACTAAAAAGGAATTGAATATTCATCTACAAACATGAGTAGACGCCAAATAAAAAATTGCAGCGTAAGGTTGTATCAGTTGTTCTTTGTCGGCGATTCCTATTTATTAACGTGAGAAGCTTTGCATCCTGTCATACCAGAATTGATCAGATTTAGAACTACAAACTATGAATCTGTTACAAATCGGTCTCTATAGTTTACTCTATAAACCTTGAACTAATAAAGTTTGATGAAATAAAATTTTCAATAACTTTTAACATTATGAATAAAAGAAGTATGTATGTCGTATATATTATTAATTTAATGTAATATAAAATAATTTTCCTTGAGACTTTTACTATTAAAAATCATGCACTTGGTAATCTGAATAAGTATCGGCATTTTATATTAAATCCTAATCAGTCAGGACATTAGTTACATTAGCGTTTCTTCTGATACATCTATAATTGCATTTTTAGGAACCTTTACAATAAAATTAACGTAAGATAACATTTTAATTCAGATAACGTCAAACAATTCCAATAGCATGTCAACTATTTAAGGGTTATAACAACACTTTTTCATGCTCCATTGCTTTTACAACTCATGATTCTAATTTTTCAATTTAACACTTTTAATGGTATTATTACATTACTTTTTTTTTATCTTAAGTGGCTTAAACGCAGTAATTACAATTAAAATTGTGTCATATATGAGTTTTCCTTGTATAGTTACCTCCCCATAAATTAGTACATTTGTACGTACACAAATGTACGATTCTAAATGTTATCAATTTGGATATGTTTTTAATTTCACCAAATCCCTTAATCTTTCAGGTAAATGGGTATTAGGAAGTATATTTCAAAATATTCCAAAGCACTTGCTTCTGTAGAAAAGAGATCAAACATTTTATCACAACAATACACAAGTAAAAAAATTATAAACAAAGTTATTTTTCAGCATGCACTAACAAAATTTTAGAGTTTGAATTTGTTTTAGAACAATTAACCACTAGTATAGTTGCATATCGGGAAACTACGAAGACATTTTTAAATTTATTTAATTAGTCAATGGCAATATTCTTAAGTATCTAACTAAATTGAATGTTTCATTTTGTTAGTAAAAATTGTAAGCGTTTACAGGAAAACAGATAATTTAATTTTTTAGGAGTTTATTTCATTTCAATTACTTCATGCTCTTAATCATACTTTAATTAACGCAAATGACTCAGTTTAACTTTTAAGGTATCTTCAAAAGTCCTTTTACTAGTACAAGATTACCCAAAGATTTAAACCAGTTTTCTATTTACACAAAGGTGTGAACCTTCCTTAAAATCCTTTTTCTATTCCGTTTAGAAAGTTTACCGATTTTCTGTTGTAGCGTATATAATGATGCCATTTAAACTACTTGTAGACAATTTAATTTAAATTGCGATGCTGAAAAAGCAAAAAAAATAAAACATTTCGAATAGAATGAACTATAGAAAAAATAAGATGTTTTTAAAATGAAACGTAATGTTCTCTACAACTAAAAGCACAAAAACAGTATCGTCAAAACCCCTCCAAAAGTGTAGTACACTTCTTTCTTATCCCTCTCTACTATAAATTCTGATTCATAAAAATATCTTACATGAAACAATTTTTCGTTTCTATTTATGCATATATATCGCATGTCCTTGGCTTATATTAATTGCTAAAAAATTAAAGCATTATTTATGAAACATCTCAACCACACACACAATGACTACTTTAATATAAGATAAAAATATTATTCGATTTCGCATTATATTGTCTCTAAAATAACTTTTTCGTACTTCAAGTGTGGAATAGTATTCATTTTAAATAGCAGATAGTCAAAATACTTCAAAAAAGGATTATTGTACGTTTATTAAGAAATTTTTCAAATATAGTCAAAAGCATATTTGAATAATTTTTCTTAAAAATAAAACGAGCTTTAAAAATTTATGCAAATTAATATCTGAATTAAGACACACAAGCTCATAAAATAATCACATCACATAAACTTCCTGTTTTAAATGTAATAAAAATGAAGATATAAGATTATTACAAACTGATAAATAATTAAAACTGAATTATGTGTACAAATGATTTTTGTCACCTCTTTAAAAGAAGGGAGTATGTATCATTCCATGTCTAAGAAAAGTAAAATAATAAAAAAATATATTGTTATTCAAACTACAGAACCAAATTTCAATCTTAACTATACACTAAACAAAAACAATTACAATAATCAAAATCCCTATAACATACTTTAAAAAAAAACGTGCATTTTGTCGTATGCAAACGTGTTTGCGGTTTTAAAGTATACTCTTGAGTAAAACGCTTGTACATTTCTAAAACTTACGATTCCTCGTTACTGTGAATACGCAAATGATTTCTTAAGCTACTTCTTCGAGAGAAATCCTTGTTACAAATTTCGCAAGCATAAGGCTTTTCTTTAGTATGAACATGCAAATGCCTTCTTAAGTTTCTTCTATCAGAGAAAGACTTGTTGCAAAATTCGCAAGCATAAGGCTTTTCTTTATTATGAACACGCAAATGAATTTTTAGATCTCCATTTCGATTGAAAGCCTTACTGCAAATTTCACAAACATAACTCTCTTTATCAGTATGAATACTGAAATGAATTTTAAGATTACCTTTTTGAGAGAAAGCCTTGCTGCAAATTTCACAAACATAAGGCTTTTCTCCAGTATGAACACGCAAATGAATTTTAAGATCACCTTTTCGAGTGAAAGCCTTGTTGCAAATTTCACAAACATAAGGCTTTTCTTGAGTGTGAATAAGGAAATGAATTTTAAGATTACCTTTTTGAGTGAAAGCCTTGTTGGAAATTTCACAAACATAAGACTTTCTTGAGTGTGAATAAGGAAAATGCTTCTTTAACTTACTTATTTCAGAGAAAGCCATACTGCAAATTTCACAATCGTAAGGCTTCTCTTGAGTGTGAATAAGGAAATGCTTTTTTAAGTTACATATTTGCGAAAAAGATTTGTTTCAAGATTCACAAATATAAGACTTTTCATTGGTATGTAAACGTAAATGGATTTTTAGATCTCCATATCGAGTGAAACGTTTGTTGCAAAATTCACAATTGTTATGTGTTATATAGGCATGAATTCGAAATTGTCCTTTTAATTCTTTTCTTTCATCATGATCATTAAAAAAGTTGTGTCCACTGTGATTTAATATTTTCGTCTTCACCGTGTATCTTTCAGTAAAACTTTTGTTACTTTTTTTAAGGAGTTGCTTCTGTTTCACATGAAGGCATGCCTGATTACACAAAAAAATCCTTTGTTTTGCTATCTTCAATACAAATATAACACTTAATATTTTCATCCATTTTTAAAACACTTCTAATTTGCTTGGCATTAAATTCTACTCGTAGCTAAACTTATGTCTCTTTCTTGGTAAACCTATGCAAAAACTTAACAATTTACTTTGTATAAAACGTTGCGTAAATATTCATTTTCAGAGAGCTTCTTAAGTTTGAAAATGGCTTGTAGGTAGCAATCGAATCATTTCACTAATGACTGGTAAACTTGAAATAAATATCTAGAATTCTTTCAAAATGAATGCAAGGTCACTCCATTTAAAAGTAATTCTTTAGGGATTAGTTATAGAGATATAGATGTTAAATATAAAACTAGTAAGAATAGTCCTATAGGACACTTCAAAGGGGAACTTAATTTATTGACATTATATTGTTTACTGCGGATAGATAGAATCAAAAGGAAACATATTCGCATTCTATATTGTTTTAACTAATTTTGGACAATTTTTACTTTGATATATATTTAACTTATTTTGATATTCACACTGCAGTAGGGGACCTATACTTAAGATAGATCGAGAAGTTACTTTCATTTCGATATTAAAAACAATGTTAAGTAAGGAACTGGAAATTGTTTAGTAAGAATAACTTTTTCGAACACATTCTGAATCGAAGTATTTTAAATAGAATATCGAATTTGCTTAAAACTTTTTATTTTGTAATCTTTCAAATCTCTTTGGTATGTGAAATTCCTCACGGGCTACCACCATGGGGGCCATTGGTTCGCCATCCTTGGCTTAGAAGATGCCCCAAGATGGTGGATAGTCGGAATTCCCTAGGAGTACCAATCAAAGACTACCTGCTCTAGGGATCTCGGTGTTTCGAGAAATGTTGTGTATCCTCTGTGGAAATAGTTCACAGAAACTGGCACAGTGGTCCGTCGACCCAGTCAAGGTCACCAAGGAACAACAATACTGACTCGGAACTGTTATTTGTTCATTTAGCCGTTATTTGAGTTATATATTTAACTTATTTTTACATTCTGGCTGTATCAGGGTGATCGTTGAATTATATCGATAAGATAGATCGATAAGTTTCTTTATTTAAGTATTAGAAACAATGTTCAAGAAAGAAACTGGAAATTGTTTTGCAGGAATAACATTTTTCCAACACAGTTTGAGTCGAAGGTTTTATAGAAAAATATCGAAAGTTTTTTTTCCCCTTCGTTTAAAACTTTTCGTTTGAAAATAATTTCAGTCTCTTCGGTCAGATAAGCACTAATTGTCTTGGGATCATATTTTAAGTGATTCCATTTACAGATTATCGTTTCGATTTTTAAATAAACTTACTTTGTTTTAAATTGGAAGTTTTTTTTCATTAATAGAAACTGGACATTAAAGTTTCCCCAATTTGTTGAAAGTAGGACCGAAGTGTTTAATATTTGAAATATTCATGTATCAAAAATTACAGCCCTGCGGATATAATCCCTTATTGTGCGTTCATTGTTTTTGATGTATGATTTCTTTGACGGAGACGAATATTTTTAATGCACACACATTGAGAAAATAATAGTGTGATTTTATTAAGCTTTATTGAAATGGAACGCAAGAGATTGTGTTGCAATTTTACTCTCAATATTGAAAAGTTGTAAGTAATGTTATATTAGAATTCGAATTTTATTTAGTCATGGGGAATGAGAGAGTTTTTTTAACAATGGCTTAAGACAAAAACACAAGGGCTATTGGCTACGGGCCTTGCAATTAAAACTATGGTCCTGTGACCAGGGTAACACATGAACAAGCACAGCTCTTCTTCCCTACCTTTTTAGTTTCAATATGTTTAATGTGCATCAACCCTCTACACAAATGCTTCATTTACACTAAGCCTAAAACTAATGGCATGCGGGCAAAGAATCCATGACCCTAATCTCTTAGTTGCAGCTGCCATCGAATTTCCTTCCTATATCATTAATTTGTAAATCCGTAAATAGATTTTAAAGTATTGATAGAGGGGTGTCAAATCTAGTGTCTTCCTCGTCACTTGACAGTTGCTCAAAATTACGAGATCCATCATCATTATCTGGTATGTACTTTTGAAATATGATAATGAACAGGTATTCATGCAGTGTTTCTTAAAGTTTTAATATTCCCGACTCAATACGCAATCTCACTTTTCCTCTCTTTCCCACCCATATAATAACAATGTATTGAATTCAATAATAATATACTTTGAAGCTAAGACTGCGAAATGACCTTAACCTCTTAAGTGCCGTAGTGTATATAAATGTTTCGTTCTAACAGCGTTAATATCCCCGTGTAAAAATACGTCTTTCCGATCTTTCTTCTGCACTGCCAGGCATAAAATTGTTCCGAATGCTTTGAAAAGCAATAAAAATAACTTGGCAATGTTTGTGAAGAATTTATTTATTTCAAATTATATGATTCTTTCTTTTGCGTCTTTATTCCTCCCCCTAATTCATCTGATACGCACGCTAAAGAGGAAATTTGCTGGCATTGGGAAAATGAATCGCGTAATTTTAAGATAGCAATTAAGGGATTATTTATAAACCATACGATTTGTAAAGATAAGTGTTAATTTTTTATATAATTTATAAATGACACTTGGAAGGATTCACTGATAATTATTAAAACTTGTTCGTAATTTAGTATTGTTTAATTATATAATATATTGTGCATTATTGATATATTTATAAAATGTGTTATATATAATTTTTTATGTCAGAATGTATTCTTTTGTTTACATTCAGTAAATTTCATGGTACCTCTGCCGGCCACCGTAAGCTCAACACCAAGATAGACAAGAGATAGCACAACAAAATTTATTTTATAGATAACATGTTGACCAAGTATCAAATGATTAAATTTATAGACTTCTGTGAAGTGTGCTTCCTGCCAGAATCAGTAGCCAGATTAGCCGCCATTGTTGGAGATCCCCGCTGCCACATGCCTCGGCATTGATTCAAAGAGACTGGATGTGTTCATGGGGTACAGAAGACCGAGCAGCTTCCACATTTTGCCAAAGTTGATCTGGTGTGGCAGCTAGGGTTGTAATCTGGGTCTATCGTTGAGCAACCATGGACCACATGTTTTCTATCGGCGAAAGATTCGGAGAGCGAGCCGGCCAGGGAAGCAATTCAATCTGGTGATTGACGAAAAAACTTTGGACAATGCGTACCACGTGTGGTCACGCATTATCCTGTTTAAATATAGTTGTGGTCAAGCTCTGAAGGTAAGGAAAGACAACTGTCTCAAACACTTAGGAGATGTAGCACTGGCTGTTTAAAATACTGGCAATGCGTACTAAAGGAGTGCGAGAGTGCAACCCAATACCGCCACTTAGCATAATACCGGGAGCAGGACCAGTGTGGTGGGGCATAACGCATCTGTTCAGCATCCTCTCTCCACGGTGTCTCCAATGTTAAGGAAACCCTATAATTTTGGGTGAGAGTGAAAGTTGTATTGACGTCGAACTCTAAGGCAGCCCGAGAGCTTTTGATGACGGACCTCTTAATTTCGAACCTCGGTTAAGTAACAAAAAATGGTACTTGAGCTTGCATCCACTCTTCTTACCACGATATCACACCAACGGGAAGATTTTATGCCTCGATAGATTTAACGTGATACGTCCTTCTTTACACGGTGCGTATTTAATGCCCCAAGAACTCGCACCGGTGAAACGCTGGAGACGAGCTCGTATCCCTAACCACTAGACTAAAGCGGTCGTCAGTAATCTTTAAAGAAAGGTCCTCAAATGATTCAGGAGGTATTGTTTTTCCAGAATATGCCATTTTGCAGGACGATGATTCATCGATTCATGCAATGACTTCTGGCTGCCAAAAAGTAATTTAAAGAGAATAAAATAAATTGATTTATATTTCATGAATATATAGATCACTTGTTATTTTAGTACACTGAACCAAAACGAATTTTTTTTCTTATTTTAACACAACTCTTTCTTACTGAGACACTACGATTTCCCCAAATTTTTCAAGTAGTTCTTTTAAGAAATTTTTGAATCCATTCTGTAGGTTTTATGCCTGGAAAATTGTCTTCTCAAAAGCTGCCAATAGGATGTTCTAAATTGGTTAAAAGTGCTTCTACAGATAAAATTTGGGGTATTTTTCAATTTATAATAAAATGTGCACCTGTATTATCTTTTTTTTTCTCTTTTAAAAATGACCAAATAATGATTAAATTATACATTAAATATTTAATGTATTTAAAGGTGATAAAATTGTTTCATAAAGCCTTATTGATTGTATACTGGTATTTCATTCCTAACCAAGATAGCTATTATCATGATCAAGTGACGAGAATGAGACTTGAGCTGTTATCTGCTTCTAGATAATTCCACACTTCCACAATATGCCAATTTGTGAACTTAGAACATTGACCGATTTCATGTTCATCAGCACTTTTGCATGACGTGTATTAATTTCCCACTGGACTCGAGCCACGACTCAACACTACCGGAAATGACTAGTATGTTATAACGCAGCGTTTCTCTAACTCTGGGGTGCCCACCTTGGGGGGCGCGACAACTCCACGAGGAGGGTGCGAGCATATTGAAAAGTCGAAAACAAAAGGATTAAAAAAAATTGTTAATTTACTGAAAGTAAGCAAGCAAATCATTCTGACATAATACAAATAAAATACACATTTACATTGATATATTACACTTATAAATGTATCAATACTGCACAATGTATTTACAATTAATTAACCAATACTAAGTTAAGGACAAATTGAATAATTAGCAGTGGCCCCATGGACTTATCACATATAAAATTGTATATATTTACAAAGATTAACACTTATCTTGACAATTTGTACTGTTTATAAATAATCCTTTCCCTTTTGATTAAAAGATAAGTGATTCTATGACCAATGCCTCCGTTTTCCACTTAGGCCGCGTATGGGATGTATTGGGAGGACTGAACAAGCAAATGATATTAAATAAGTAAAGCCTTCGCAGACGTTGTCCAGGTCCTTTTATTGCATTCCAAAGCCTTCGATATAATTTTATGGATAGCATTGCACAGAAAAGATCATACTTCGGAAATACGTATATATACGTTCAGGGGAAATAACCGTTTTGACTGAGCGAGACGCTTATACATGCTAGTGGTTTTGATTGATTGAATATTAACGTCACACTGTTCAGCTACACGAGGGCTTTTGCCGACAGACCACGTAATTTTGAACCATGGTCAAGTGACGTGGACGACACCTGGGCTGGCACCCCCTCTCCTAACTACCACACCATACCAACGGGAGGACGTTTCAGCTCTCGACAGATTTAACGTGCATCGCTGCCCTACACGGCGGGTCTTTAGTGGTACTGGGCTGAACCGACAAAGAAGCAAGCCACAGTCCGATACCTATACCACTCGGCTACCGCGGCCACTCTTAAATGTGGGAAATACTACACAAATATTAACTTTTACCATAATGCTTCAGATAAAACCTACAAAATTTTATTAATAACTATGCATTGATCGCAAACTGTAAGAGAAAAAAAAAAAAACAAATGTTAAAATATATTATTTAAATTTTTATTCTGTTCGGTAAAATTCTGTAATATTCAAGAAATGCACAGAGGGACTTTTCTGTTAGAAATAGGAACATGGATTTTATATATAAATAATTATACTTAGTTATTGAGTGTCTACTTACTTAGAGAATTAAATGACTTATTCAGTTAAGGAAGAAATAGAAAATTAAACCAACACTAATTTTAAATAAACAAACTTAAGTGAATATAATCTAGTACCTCGTGTTTGTAAGTATTAAGTATGCATGCATATTATTTGGTTTTCTATCGAAGCACTGATTTAAATAAATTGTTGTAGAAATAAAAAACAACAAATAAAATGCTTTACACATTACAGCAAAACGGAATTTAAAAAATTATTTTATTGCTCTTGTAATTTGAGTTATATATAAGCAAACAATACAACACAATAGGAATTGAATATTGATCTACAAACATGAACAGATGCCAAATAAAAAATTAGATCATGAGGTTTTATCAATTGTTCTTTGTCGGTGATCCCTATTTATTAACGTGAGAAGCTTTGAATCCTGTCAGAATAACCCTATACCAGAATTGAATAGATTTAGAACTACAAACTGTGAATATGTTACAATTCGGTCTCTAGAGTTTACTCTATAAACCTTGAACTAATAAAGTTTTATGAAATAAAATTTTCAATAACTTTATAATTATGAATAAAGAGATATGTGTGTCGTATATATTATTAATTTAATGTAATATAAAATAATTATCCTTGTGACTTTTACTATTAAAAATCCTGCATTTGATAGTCTGAATAATTATCGCCATTTTTATATTAAATCCCAATTGTGTGTGTGTGAGTCAGACATTAGTTACATTAGCTTTTCTTCTGATAAATCTATAATTGCATTTTTAGAACTTTTCGAATAAAGTTAATGTAAGATAACGTCGAAAAAAGAAAACAATTCCAATAGCATGTCAAGTATTTAAGGGTTATAACAACACTTTTTAATGCGCCATTTCTGTTACAACTCATGATTCTAATTTTTCAATTTAACACTTTTAATGCTGTTATTACATTACTTTTTTTTTATCTTAAGTGGCTTAAACGCAGTAATTACAATTAAAATTGTGTCATATATGAGTTATCCTTGTATAGTTACCTCTACATAAATTAGTACATTTGTGCGTACACATATGTACGATTCTAAATGTTATCAATTTGGAGAGGTTTTTATTTTCACCAAATCCCATAATCTTTCGGGTAATTGCATGTTAGGTAGTAAATTTCAAAATATTCCAAATCAATCTCTTTCGTAGATAAGAGGTCAAAAATTTTTATGACAACAATACACAAAAATTTAAAAATTATAAACAAAGTTATTTTTCAGCATGCACTAACAATATTTTAGAGTATGAATTTGTTTTAAAACAATTAACCACTATTATAGTTATTATACCACTATTATAGTCCACTATTGGGAAACTACGGAAGACATTTTTATATTTGTTGAATTGGTCACTGTCATAATTCTTAAGAATCTAATTAAATTGAATGTTTCATTTTATTAATAAAAATTGTAATCATTCCTCGAAACCCGAAGGAATTTATTTCATTTTAATTGCTTCATGCTAGTAATGATACTTTAATTATCGCAAATGAATGAGCTTAAAATTTTTATGGTATGCTCAAAAATCCTTTTTCTGGCACAAGATTACCCAAAGAATTCAAATAGTTTTGTATTTACGCAAGGGTGAAAATTCCTTGAAATCTTTTTTGTGTGTGTCTTCTGTTTAAAAACACTGCGGATTTTCTGTTAACGTAAAGATGGCATTTAAACAACTTGTAGACAATATAATTTAAATTACGATGCTGAAAAACAAGAAAAAAAAACTTTCTAATTGAAAAATCTTTACAAAAATTAAGATATTTTTAAAATGAAACGTAATATCCTCTATAACTAATAGCACAAAAACAGTATCACCAAATAACCCTCAAAAGTGTAGAACACTGTTTTTCTATCTCTCTCCTATAAATTCTGATTCATAAAAATATCTTACTTGAAACATTAATTCGTTTCTATTTATGTATATATTTATCGTATGTCTTGGGCTTATACCACCTACTAAATAAATTAAAACATTGAATATCAAACCTCTCTCAACCAAGGACTACTGTCATGTAAGATAGAATTCTTAATAGATTTCACATTGCATTGTCTCTAAAACAACTATTTCGTACTTCAAATGCGGAATATTATTTATTCCAAATAGCAGATATTCAAATCACTTCACAGTAAATAAGAAAAAAAAAAAATATACGCGCATTTATTACGAAATTTAATCAATAGTATAGTCAAAGCATATTTCAATAATTTTTTCTTAAAAACAAAACATATTTTAAAAAAATTATGCAAATTAAAGTCTGGATTAAAGCACACAAGCTCATAAAATAATCATAGCACATAAAATTCCTGTTTTAAATGTATTTAAAAAGATGATATTATATTATAACAAATGATAAGTAATTAAAATTGAATTATGTGAATGAACAAATAAGATTTTATGTCATCTCCTCAAAAGAATGGAGTATGTGTCATTCGATGTCTAAGAAATAATGTATCACTAAAAAAATATCGTTATTCGAAATACAGAAACAAAATCAAACCTTTATTTACGCACTGAACTAATATAATGACAATAATCAAAATCCCTATAACATAAATTGGAAATATAAGTCAATTTTTGTCGTATGCAAACGTGTTTGCGTTTTTATAGTAAAAATCTTGAATGAAACGCTTATAAGTTTTTAAAACTTATGATCTTTCGTTAGTATGAATACGCAAATGATTTCTTAAGTTACTTCTTTTTGAGAAAAAGCCTTGCTGCAAATTTCGCAAGCATAAGGCTTTTCTTTAGTATGAACACGCAAATGCCTTCTTGGGTTCCTTCTATCAGAGAAAGTCTTGTTGCAAAGTTCGCAAGCATAAGGCTTTTCTTTATTATGAACATTCAAATGAATTTTTAGATCTCCATTTTGATTGAAAGCCTTGCAGCAAATTTCACAAACATAATGCTTTTTCTTCAGTGTGAATATGGAAATGCTCTTTTAAGTTATTCCTAAGAGAGAAAGCCTTTGTTACAAATTTCGCAAGCATAAGGCTTTCTCCAGTATGAATAAGTAAATGCCTTTTTTAAGTTTTTTCTTTCAGAGAAAGCCTTGTTGCAAAGTTCGCAAGAATAAGGCTTTTCTTTAGTATGAACACGCAAATGAATTTTAAGAGCGCCATTTCGAATGAAAGCCTTGCTGCAAATTTCACATACATAAGGCTTTTCATTTTTATGAATACGTAAATGGATTTTTAGATTTCCATATCGAGTGAAACGTTTGTTGCATAGTTCACAAGGGTTATGTGTTCCCTCGGCATGAATACGCAACTGTCGTCTTAATCCTTTTTTTTCATCATGATCATTCAAAAACTTTTTCTCCACTATGATTTAATATTTCCGTTTTCACTGTGTCTCTTTTAGCAAACCTTTTGTTATCTTTTTAAGCAGTTTCTTCTGTTTCATATGAAGGCATGGCTGATTACACGAAAACTCCTTTGTTTTTGCTTTCTTCAACGCAAATATAACACTTACCAGTTTCATCCATTTTTAAAAATCTCTAAATTGCCTGGCATAAAATTACACTCGTAGCTAAACATATGTATCTTTCTTGGTAAAAAATATGCTGAAACTTAACACGTTGGTTTATATAAAACGTTGCGTAAATATCCATTTTCAGAGAGCCTCTTTAGTTTGGAAATGGCTTGCAGGTAGCAATCGTATATTTTCACTGATGACTGGTAAACTTGAAATAAATATCTTCATTCTTTCAAAATGAATGCAAGACCACTCCATTTAAAAGTAAACCTTTAAGGATTAGTTATAGAGATATAGATGTTAAATATAAAACTAGTAAGAATAGTTCTGGAGGACACTTCAAAGGAAACTTAATTTAATGGCATTATATTGTTTACTGAAAATAGTTAGATTCCATAGGAAACATAACTGCATTCTATAACTTTTAAACTAATTTTAGACACTTTTTGCCTTTATATATATTTAACTCATTTTGACATTCACACTGCATTAGAGTTCCTATACTTAAGATACATCGAGAAGTTACTTTCATTTCAGTATTAAAAGCAGTGTTCAGTAAAGAATCTGAAAATTGTTTGGTAGAAATAACATTTTCGAACACATTCTGAATAGAAGTATTTTAAGAATAAAAAAAAGTTTTTTTCGTTTGTTTAAAATTTTTATTTGTAATCTTTTAAATCTCTTTGGTATGAAAAATTTCTAACGGCTGCCATTCCGGTTGCCATTGGCTAAGAAGATGGCTAAGAAGATGCCCCAAGATGGTGAATAGTTCGAAGACCCTAGGCGGGCCAATCAAAAATACCTGCTCTAGGGATCTCGGTGTTTCGAGAAATTTTTGTGTTAACTCTGGTGAAATTGTTCACAGAAACTGGCACAGTGGTCCGTCGACCCAGTCAAGGTCACCAAGGAACAACAATACTGACTCGGGACTGTTATTTCTTAATTTAGCCAAAACGGATAACTCCGAGATGGCGACACAACTGTCTCTGAAATTATATAATGCAACAAAAACATCAATTTTCAGGAATAACAGACGCCCACAAGCTTAATACAGGTAACATGTATCCCAAGCGCTATGTAATCTGCATCTATTTGACCGTGAGCTTCAAAAAGGACTATTTAGCCATTGCCAAGAACACCTGTCTTGAACAGGGGATGATTTGGGGCGGGTTCTCTTCATTAATATGTTTCGATTCAGTTTGCACAGCGACTTGAGACTTATTTTCATCTGTAGATAACCCGGGTGTCGATATTGGCTCTCTAACATTTTAGGCAATACACTTTTTAGAAACAATATCGTTGAGTTGGTCTGATTGTCTGGGGAAGCTTCATAAATGCTACCATTCCTACCTTAATATTTTCGAAAGAGGTACTCTGACAGGTCTACGTTATAGGGATGGGATCCTTGCAGTCTATTCACACTTCCCCTCCGGATTATACTAAACAAATTTCGTCTTTTGGACGATATTATAGGGTTTAGTAGGTGAACAATTACCTCCAAATGGAGTACCTTCAACGACTGGAGTTTTTTGTGATGTCCCCTGACCTTGATCCTATTGGACACGTATGGAACGTCTTTGGGTGCTCATTGCTGCTCAAAGCTCAACTCCGAAAACCATCGATGAGTTCAAGAAAGCCTCGTGATTTAAAAATGGGTACGATCACCACAGAGGTTGATAAGAACCTTGGTAAACACTATGAATTACAGATGCAAGAGTTGTGTAGCACTTAGAGACAAACCATACTTTATTAGACATGTTTTCATGGAGTAGAGGTTCACTAGAAAAGAAGTTATGCAAAAATAGACACTAATAGGAAATATTGTAAAGACATAAGGAGCATTAAGGATAAATGTTCCAGTTTTTGAACTATTGGACCCCAAGGGACTGTATATATAAATATTTTCCCACTTTTGGCTATTATACATTATTCAAATTTGGTAAACTTTTCTTTTTATGTAGATCCCCTAAAAAAGAGTTTAAAAAAAATTGACTATCGAGGGATTAAGGGGCGTTATATATAAATATTTTCCCGTTTTCGGACTGTTAGACCCTTGATACGCCAATTCCTTTCAAAAAATTAAGACGCTTTAGAAGTTACTTTGCAAAAATAAAATACCAAGCGGCCAAGCGGGTGATCGATAGAGATGAACGGAAAATCCTCCAGATAGAGAACACCAAACTATTAAGGTATCCTCATTACGAATGACTCCAGTAGATTTACCGTATGTCCCTATTTTTTTTAAAGGAGACATTCATTACAGCCCTTTAAGACACGGAGCGGAGAAATCTTTTTCATATCAGAGGAGGTTTATCGCAAATATTTTTCGTATCGACCTCGTCAAAAGACAAAAAGATAGAGTAGTGACGGCCCAGGGAGCCCCGTGTTGTCACTTAGGTCGGGTCGAATTTACAGATTCGGATCCGAGAATTCCAGAAACCTGGGAATTTCACATTCTTAACAATATGCAGTAACAATGTATTTTTAGGCATTGATTTTATGAAAGAGTCCAAATTAACTTTAGATTTCGATCAGAAATCGTTGATCATTCCAGATAACCAAATTAAGCATTTGCAGAAAAATGGACAAGCCGGTCGAGATTGATCTATCACATACAAATGTAGATGACAGGCAAAAGCAAAAATTTAGAATTTATTTAATGGTTTTAACCCTAGACAGAACGGATTTTTCCGCCCTACTAGAGAGGCTTCGAAAATGGACTGCACGGATTTTTCTGCCTTCAAGTAACGTTTATAAAAAGCGAATTAGCCGCACTTTTCTGAAATCCTTTCCCCCTTTTTAAGGTTTAACATCTTGAAAGATAATGAGGGACGGAGGAAGCAACACAGCAGGAGTTTTATGGCTCGCAGGGGAACCCCGTGTTTTGACCTGGGCAATGTAAAAAATCGGGGAAAAATTTCTTTACAACCCAAGAAGTGTTTCTTTGCTAGCTTGTATTTTAAAAGTTTCCAAAAGTCCCAACGCATAAGTAAAATATGTTACAATTCCCTTTTGGTTTCATATTAATTTCAAACTGTAACAAGTTGGGGCGTGTCAGGGCAATCTGCTATTTTTATATAGTTAGACAAATTATCTTTTTTTTAAGTATATTCTTTCGCTTCATTTTTCTTATTCAAAGCTTTCAGTTTTTGAAACATGATTATTTTATTATAAGACACCGAAAAATTAATAAAACATCAAACTCTTTAAAATTTGGAACCTTTTCAATTTTCCAACCACTGAAAATGAATAAATTTAAACTTCATCAAATCATTTGAAACATTTCTTACACTTTGATAAAAATAATAACGAAAAAAAACAATTAAGATTTATTAGTTTTTTTCTTGATTTCAAAGCCTAAGTGTTCAGGGAAGTTTAAGTACAGTGTGTGCCTGGTTATATATTGTTCAAATACACCGAATTATATTTGAATTTTAAGTGCTTGAACTTCAGTTTACATCACAAAGACAACATGAATGAAGATTTTCACACATTTTTTTTATAACTTGAATGTTTGAATAAATGGTAATCAAAAATATACGGAAACATTTACAGTAGACATTTATGCATATAAATAAACATAAAAATCAATTTTAAATTCGAGCTATTGAAAAACATTCGAATTATATATTGTTCAAAAATATCTATTTATACAAAATACCTCAACATTTATCTTTTTAAAGGCTAACTGAATAAATAATTAAAATCTGGATATGTTTTGAAATCTCGACCTTATATATAAAGCTAGAAATTTTATGTTAGAAATTCCATTTGAAATTTAGAAAAAAAAATGCATCGCGCAGTTAAAAATTATTTACCATAAGTTTTAGCAATTGTTTGAGTATAATAAAAATTTCAAATTTTTATTATATAGCTTCTTTAGTATCTTTTAATATATTTCGGCCGCGGTAGCCGAGTGGTATAGGTATCGGAACGTGGCTTGCTTTGTCACGAGTTCGAGCCCAGTACCACTAAAGATCCGCCGTGTAGGGCAGCGATGCACGTTAAATCTGTCGACAGCTGAAACGTACTCCCGTTGGTGTGGTGGGGTAGTTAGGAGAGAGGGTGGTGCCAGCTCAGGTGTCGTCCACGTCACTTGACCATGGTTCAAAATTACGTGGTCCGTCGCCAAAAGCCCTTTTGTAGCTGAACAGTGCGACGTTAATATTCAATCATTCATTTAATATATTTCGAAGATTTCATACAATTCGGTTGAAAACCGCATGCTAAGAGCAAAAATATATAAAAAAAAAATTGATGAATATACAATTACAATAAATTCTTACATAGAGAAGCAAAACTGAGAAGCTAAAGAGTAGGAATAAAAAATTTTGAGTATATCTGAAGTAGTTTTCGAAATATTTATTTTAAAGTTTAGAAAATTTGTGTGTGCGTTATGTTATACTTGATATAAATTAAATGGTTAAAATAATGTGTTAATATTAGTCATGTAATCGTTTTTGATAACACATTCATATACTAATAAAAATTACCATGGTCTTTTGATGCGAATGTCAAGAATTTTATGTAATTTTAAATTCAGACATTAAGATATTGATGTAGAAAATATAAAACGACCATCTAAAATACATGAAAATGCAGTCTGCTATAAAATGATCTTGACAAACAAAATCCGGCATTTTCAATTACTATGGAAGAGCCGGCTTAGTCAGGGCGATCTGGAAAAACAGAGAGAGAACCGCGGTTTTTGATGGATGCCGCTCTAGCTTTTAAAGCTCCCAGGAAAAATTATATATATATATATATATATATATATATATATATATATATATATATATATATATATATATATATATTACAAATACAAAAATAAATCTTGTAATTTTCCATACATTTTTATAACAACGAATTGTGGAATTGGCTTTGAATACATTGTTGTGTTTGACAATATCTAAGGTAACTCAACCCTACTTTAGATAGATTTGTACTACTTTTTCGTAACCGTATTCCTTTTAAAATTAATTCGTGCAGCCGAAATACACATTTTGTACCCTTAAAAATTTATGTTAAATATAACGGTTAATTTTAATTTATGCAACTTGTGAAATGTTCATAATTAACCATTTCCGTCTAAATAGTTTACATGAAAAAAGGTTTGGACTCCCTCATTCATTAGGATTTATATAAGATTCTAACATTAAATTTTATTTTTCACCGAATAGGATTGAGTGGAAGTGTATAGTGCTTCCACACCACAGGTTTGAGTTCTATTAACGGGCTGCGCAAGGTCGACTCTGCCTTTCATTACCGCTGCATTGGGTCGATAAATGAGTACCAAGCTTGCTTCGGGTCTTAACACTGAAGGTCTCTCTTCAGACAGACCTCCAAATCGGCACATCTGCTCATGCACCTCAGCGTCCAATGGTCACGTGTATTATGATGGGCACAGTAGTTCCTGGCCCTCATGGATTGTTGTTTCTGAGTTTGAGTCTTAAGTTTGAGGATTACCTCACTTTGGGATACCCTTAGATAAACATGTATTTCCACTCATTTGCAATTAAACATTTTTCTTTCAATTACGTTTATTTCAGAAGGAAGTTTGATTTTTCAAATGTATTTGCTTAATAACATGTATATTTTGTGTGTATTATATTAAAAATTTGATCAGTCCAAAATTACATGTTTTTAGCTCCTCTAAAAGCTTTTAGGATTTTACAACTGATCTTACAATCCATATACGTTTTATAGTAGTATATTTAAAAATGATAAGGACATTTTTACGACTGTTTGAGCTGTTATGCCTCGTTTATAAATATAAAAATTGCAATCAGCTACAGTTTTTAAATTTTACAGAAATAAGTGGAGCAACATGATACTTACATATTATGAATATTTTTGACTGCAGTAAGATATATTTATGTTTCAGTTTCTTTACAATTTGAATAGAATTGTAAGCAATTTTGCGAATAGTTTGATATTGAGTATAAACCCATAGGCTGTTTAATATTGTAAAGTGTTTTACTTTGATACCAGCACACATTAAAATAAGGCTCATTTGCAGTTATATGATCAGCTTCAGTTATATTTAAATTTTAAAAATAGTCTACACGTACGAAAACTTTTCTTTCACAACCGCACACCACATATCATACTATATATTCCTACAGCAGGAAATATTTGTGTATACTGAAAAATTTAATACAGGATACATTTCCAAGTGTTAAATTAGTTTTTAAAATTTGGTATGAATACATTGTGGAATTGTCGGTTAACTTCACTGAACAAAATTGTTTTAAGTGTACTGTTTTGAAAGACAAAATTAATTAGGAGAACTTTCTCACAATAGAATTTGTAATGACTGAATTGTGTGAAATGTAGTTATCGATGTGTGACATTTTTCCTTTGTAATAAAAGAAACAGAAAGATAAGAAATTTAACTTGAGTAGAAAATGGTTAGAAGTACTGTCATGCGCATTTGAAGAAGTATATCCCCCATTAAAATTAAAAATTATTGACTGAATGTGTGTTATGTCCATCAGAAATGCCGATGTAGAAAAGGAATTTTTATTTAATACAAGGAGTTCGAAAAAGAGAACACTAGGAAGGAAAATTTAAATTTTTTTCGAAAAATATTCAGTTAACATAAAAATATCTTTTTTTATATGATTTTAATTAAAATAAATTAAAAAGTATTGAAATCCTTTTATGCTATTTTTAATTAAAAATATAACTGAATAGAGAAAGATCGGTTTTATTTCATAAATATAATCATTGTATGTAATATTTATTGAGTTATTGTTTAAAAATGAGATAGGGCCTTTGCTCTTTTTTACCTCTTTTACTTTTTAAAAAACAGGAAAGTGAGCGCGTTTTCTTACTCCTCATATTCTAAAATGGATACAGGATGCTTTTTTCTGGTTCAAATCGCAATACCAAATATATATATATATATATATTAATTTTTAAAAAATGACAGAAAAATAAATTTTGTTTGAAGAAAATGTAACTATTTTTCAACTTTTAACATACTAATTATTTCATTTTTCCTCTTTTTTTAACCTTTCATTTCGTTTTTAATTTTACTGTGACTGAACATATAGGAGAAAGAAACACCGTATCTTTCAAAGAGGATTGATCAAGAGAGGATATCTACGCTTTTTCAAAAAGAAGATTGCCCAAGGCAATTTAACAGCTAGCTGTAAACGATTGATCTCTTGGTTCTTACTTTTCAAAAGTGACCGAACTGGGTCGTAAAATTTTCCCCCGTTCGACCTCCCAAGTTCTAAAAGGAGGAAAGGGAAAAAGTCTGTTGCATTTTTAAGGGAATCGCAAAATAAGAGTTAAACGCTTTCGGAATAAATTTTCAGGAGGAAGGTATCCAGTTAGAGGGTTAAAGGGCTTTTTAAGATCAGCCAGGAATAACTCATGTTTTATACTATGGAATCGATACTGGGGACAAGGGACCGATAGTGTCGAGACCCTACAGATATGACAGGGTAAAACAAGGAATAATAGATTATCACATTGAGAAAATGCTGCAAGATGGAACGATTCGTCCTATTCATCCCCATGCGCGTCACCAGTAGTTTTAACGCGCAAGAATAACGGCCTTCCTCCGGATTCTCCGGAGGAGTATTGATTTGAGATTGATTATTGCAAGTTTAATGCAATCACTAAATACCCCCGATATCCATTACCGGTGATTTATGATCTAATAACAAACATTCCGCATACCGGAGTGATGTCCACATTAGATTTATTATCTTTTTTTAAAGTATATTCTTTTTCGCTTCATTTTTCTTATCTTAATCAATGCTTTCAGTTTTGAAACATGATTATTTCATTATAAGATGCCAAAAAAATAATGAAACACCAAACACTTTAAAATTTGAAATCTTATCAACTTTCCAACCACTAAAAATGAATAAATTTAAACTTTATCAAATAATTTGAAACATTTTCTTACACTTTGATAAAAATAATAACGAAAAAAAAACTAATTAAGATCTATTATTTTTTTAGATTTCAAAGCCCAAGTGTTCAGGGACGTTTACGTAGAGTGCCTAGTTATATATTGTTAAAATACACCGAATTATATTTGAATTTTTAAGTGCTTGAACTTCAGTTTACATCAAAAGACAACACATTTTTTTTTTTATAACTTGAATGTTTGAATAAATGGTATTTAAAAATATACGGAAACATTTACAGTAGACATTTATGCATATAAATAAAGATAAAAATCAATTTTAAATTCGAGCTATTCAAAAACATTCGAATTATTCTTCAAAAATATCTATTTATGCAAAATACCTCAACATTTATCCTTTTTTAAAGGCTAACTGAATAAGTAATTAAAATCTGGATATTTTTGAAATCTCGACCGTATAAAGCTAGAAATTTTATGTTAGAAATTCCAATTGAAATTTCGAAAAAAATGTATCGCAAAAGTTAAAAAATATTTACCATAAGTTCTAGCAACTCTTTGAGTATAATATAAATTTCAAATTGTATTATATATAGCTCCTTTGGTATTTTTTAATATATTTTGAAGATTTCATACAATTCAGTTGAAAATGCATGCTAAGAGCAAAAAATAAACTAAAATCCGACGAATATACAATAAAGTTTTAAATGGAAGCAAAACTGAGAAGCTAAAGCGTAGGAATGAAAATTTTTTGAGTATATCTGAAGTAGTTCAGAAAATTTGTGTGCGTTATGGTATACTTAATATTAATTAAATGGTTAAAATAATATGTTAATAACAGTCATGTAATCATGTGATGAAACATTCATATACTAATAAAAATTATAATGGTCATTGATGCGAATGTCAAGAATCTTATGTAATTTTAAATTCAGACATTAAGATATTTATTGTAGAAAATATAAAACGACCATCTAAAATACATAAAAAAATGCAGTCTGCTATAAAATGATCTTGACAAACAAAAATCCGGCATTTTCACTTACTATGGCAGAGCCGGCTTAGTCAGGGGCGATCTGGAAAAACAGAGAGGGAACCGCGGTTTTGATGGATGCCGCTCTAGCTATTAAATCTCTCAGGATAAAAAATATATAAATTACAAATGCAAAAACTAAGTCTTGTAATTTTCCATACATTTTTATAACAACGAATTGTGGAATTGGCTCCCAATACTTTTTGTTGTGTTTGACAATATATGTAAGGTAACCAACCATAATTTAGATAGATTTGCATTACTTTTTCGTTACCGTATTCCTTTTAAAATTAATTCGTGCAGACAAAATACACTTTTTGCACTCTTAAAATTTATGTAAACTATAACGGTTAATTTTAATTTATGCAACTTGTGAAATGTTCATAATTAACCATTTCCGTCTAAACAGTTTACATGAAAAAAAAGTTTGGACTCCCTCATTCATTAGGGAATTATATAAGATTCTAACATTAAGTTTTATTTTTCACCCAATAGGGTTGAATGGTAGTGTATCGTGCTTCCACACTACAGGTCTTGGGTTCTATTAACGGGCTGGGCAAGGTCGACTCTGCCTTACATCCCAGCTACATTGGGTCGATAAATGAGTACCAAGCTTGCTTGGGATCTTAAACACTGAAGGTTACTCTTCAGACAGACCACCAAATCGGGACATTTGTTCATACACCTCAGCGTCCAATGGTCACGTGTATTATGATGGGCACAGTAGTTTGTGACCCGCATGGATTGTTGTGCATCTGAGTTTGAGTTTTCAGTTTGAAGATTACCTCACTTTGGGGATACCCCTTAGATAAACATGTATTTTCACTCATTTGCAATTAAACATTAAACGTTTATTTCAGAAGGAAGTTTGATTTTTCAAATGTATTTGCTTAATAACATGTATATTTGTGTATTATATTAAAAATTTGATCAATCCAAAATTACATGTTTTTAGCTCCTCTAAAAGCTTTTAGGATTTTACAACTGATCTTACAATCCCTATACGTTCTATATTAGTATATTTAAAAATGATAAAGACATTTTTACGTTTGTGTGAGCTGTTATGCCTCGTTTAAAAATATAAAAAATTGCATTCAGCTACAGTTTTTAAAATGTACAGAAATAAGTTGAGAAATTGGATACTTACATATGAATATTTTGACTCTGCAGTAAGATATATTTACATTTCAGTTTCTTTACAATTTGAATAGAAGTTGTAAGCCATTTTGCGAAAAGTTTGATATTGAGTATAAACCCAGTGCTTGTCAAAATTTTAATACAGGAGCACCCCTTATCAATCTAAATATTTATCGCGCCCCCTTACATTAAAAATGTACTGAATGCAATAATGCACTTTTTTTACGTTAAAGCAATAATCTTAATTATATACCGTACAAATTCATGACAAAGTATTAAATTTTGTATATGTTGCTTTTAAGCAAAAAAAAAATATTAAGTAATAGGATAATTATTATGTTATTTTTCCTTTCTCTAATTTTTAAATTGGAACATATTGCAAAATGCGGTGGCTGCTTAGAAGACAAAATAGATATATCAGCTTTGTTTTAGAAAGAACTCAGTTGGTCAATTTCTAATCATAAGCATTCGTTTGAAAAATTTGCTCTGGAAGACAAGCCCATGGAAGTCGCTAATACTTATTAAACTTGTTCTTAATTTAGCATTAATTAATTAGTTATAAAATACTCTGTGCAGCACTGATACATTTAAAGTATACCGGCTGAAGTACCCGCTCTTTGCACGAGTTCATTTATAAGAGAATTAAACATTATTGATATAATCGCTGAATTTTAAGGAGAGTAAAGCCAAGTGCGCAACAATGTTTACAAAATGTAAAATGATTTTTTAAATCATTGCTCAAATTATAATTAGTTTTAAGCGAACTGTTATTTTAAGACTCATAGAACTAGCATTTAGAATTGATGTTGAATAATGAACAATAATATAAAATTCGAAGAGAAATAATTGTATTATTTTTAATATTTAAAGTGAAAATACTTCAACATGTTTTAAACCTGGAGCAGACACGCACTCGATATTAATGGTCCAGTGGGGTTATTGAGCCACCCCAATCTTTTTTTTTTTTTTATAATTATTTTTATAGTACACAATTAAAATCGTAATTCTAGTGAATAATTTAATTAAGACAAAATATACTCACCTACTTTCAAGAACACAGAAAATATTTCGAAAAAAAAGTTATCACACCGGGAACTCAGTCAAAACAAGTACCTTAAGATTGTAAAAAAACGTTTGTCACTCCCAAAAGAGGGAGGTATGTGACAAATATATTTTAGTTCACACGTTAAGACTGCTAAACAGGAGGATAGTGTCAGAGCCATTGGTAACAATTAAACAGTTTTGCCAGAATTACCGATTTCGTGTTCTCTGGCTCGGCGTGATAGCTCCGGAATAAAAGTGTATTTATTACAATATGGATGTTCAAAAAAATTTGTAAAACGTTTTTAATTATGCTTTTTATATGTTTGGGAAGAACTCATAGAAATAAATCTTGGCCATGTAATCCTTTAAAAGCTCTCTGTGCTTTTCCAAAAATCATAAAAATATTTTATAAGGAAAAAATCGCAGCAGAAATAGTTTATTTGCAACTTCCCTAAATGAAAACAAATACACACATAAGAGCAGGACGTAACTAACCCTACAAGTAAGTTCGAAGGTCAAACCGCAGCAACTACATTCTGCTGCCTACAGCTGATGACAATAATATAACAGTGATGAATTTTTATCTTCCTAAAAATGTTTTTCGATTATAGTTCTGGGTTTTGTTTTTCTCATTTTGGTTTGAAAAGAAACCCGTAATAGAAGTAGAAGCTTTTAATTTTTTATGACGTAATATCGCAGATACATAAATTATATCAGTGTAAATGTGTATGTTTTTATTATGTCAGAAAGTATTTTGTTTTACTTCATTCCAGTAAATATTTTTTTCATATTTTATTTTCGATATGCTCGCGCCCCCAGTTGGCGCGCCCCACAGTTTGAGAAACACTGGTATAAACCCATAGGCTGTTTAATATTGTAAAGTGTTTTACTTTGATACCAGCACACATTAAAATAAGGCTCATTTGCAGTTATATGATCAGCTTCAGTGATATTTAAATTTACAAAAAAAATAGTCTACACGTACGAAAACATTCTTTCACAACCGCACACCACATCTCTCATACTATATCTTCCCTACAGCAGGAAATATTTGTGTATAGTGAAAAATTTAATACAGGATACATTTCAAGTGTTAAATTTGTTTTTAAAATTTGGTATGAATACATTGTGGAACTGTCGGTTAAATTCACTGAAAAAAATTGTTTTAAGTGTACTGTTTTGAAAGACAAAATTAATTAGGGAGAACTTTTCTCACAATAGAATTTGTAATGACTGAATTGTGTGAAAAATGTAGTTATCGATGTGTGACATTTTTCCTTGTCTTAAAAGACACAGAAAGATAAGAAATTTAACTTGAGTAGAAAATGGTTAGAAGTAAAGTCATGCGCATTTGAAGAAGTATATCCCCCATCAAAATTAAAAATTATTGACTGAATGTGTGTTATGTCCATCATAAATTCCTATGTAGAAAATATATTTTTAATTAATACAAGGAGTTCGAAAAGGAGAGCACTAGGAGTGAAAATTTAGATTTTTTCCGAAAAAATATTCCGTTAACATAAAAATATCATTTATATGATTTAAATTTAAATAAATTAAAAAGTATTGAAATCATTTTTTATGTTATTCTAAATTAAAAATATAATTGAATAGAGAAAGATCTGTTTTATTTCATAAATATGCACCATTTATTGTCTTATTGTTTAAAAAAAAAAAAAGATAGGGCTTTTTACTCTTTTACCTCATAACTTTTTTAAAAACAGGAAAGTGAGCGCGTTTTCCTACTCTCATATTCAAAAATCAATACAGGATGCTTTTTTCTGGTTCAAATCGCAATACCAAAATATATATATATTTTTAATTTTTAAAAATGACAGAAAAATAAATTTTGTTTGAAGAAAATATAACTATTTTTCAACTTTTAACACGCCATTTATTTCATGTTTTTTTTTTTACCCTGCATTTTGTTTTAATTTTACTGTGACTGAATCTATGGGGAAAACGACAGAGTAGAACTATTGATTTTCATACAAGATTGCCCATAGAAACTTAACAGCTAGTTGTAAACGATTGCTATCCTGGTTCTCACTCAACAAAGACGCCGAACCAAGTCATAAAATTGTCCTATTTCGACCTTCCAAGTTTTAAAAGGGGGAAAGAATTGAAGTCTGTTGCAGTTTTGAAGGGAATAGCAAAAAATAAGAGTAAAACGCTTTCAGAATAACATTTCAGGAGGAAGGTGTCCACTTAGAGGGTTAAAAAGTGGTTATTTTCAATTGGCGATTAGTCCAAAAGATATCGAGAAAGCGCATTTATAACCAGCAATGACACATTTGCATTCTTCAGAAAGCCTTTCAGAGGCAGCGCCAAACTTCCAAAAGGCCATTGATATAATATTAAAACTTGTCATTGGGCGATTCGTGTCGGGTTATGTGGATGATGTTATTATCATATCTCCATCATTTAATGAACACTTAGATCATTTGAATCAGATATTTACATTGTTGAGAGACGCAGGACTAACACTAAATAAGAAAAAGGCCACTTAGCACGTGACAAATTGAAGTATTTAGGTCTCGTAATTAGTAAAGAATGGATCGAAACAGAATGGGAACATCGACCAGGGATCCCAAACGTTGTCTTGACGTCTTGTTTAGGAATCCAGTAAACAATATGGATTGATCACAAATTTCGTGCGCAGCTCTTCGAGCTCGCCTTAAACTCCCGAGAACAATTCATTCGAGAGCAAAGGGAAGATCCTGAGTTAGGATAATTCTATCGTTATTTAGAAAACCCAGACGATGGTTCCGTTAATGCGACTGTATGCGAGGGTTAGTCCCAGGATTTTAAACTCATAGATGGTCTACTCTTTTACGCGAAATATTCTAGAACTCTTGGAGAACTAAGAGTGTATATTCAGATCGCTACAGCGAAACAATAATGAAAGAATTTCCTGATCTGCCATTAGCAGGCCATCTAGGAAAGAGGAAGACCTTTAAAATTACGCGACACATGTTATTTTCTGTATATGAGGAAATATACATTTGAATATGCATCAACCTGTGACCGGTGTCAAAAACTTAATTACAAAAACGCGCTACCAGCTGGTCGTTTAATTCCGATAGTATCAAATTACTCCAATGAAATTGTAACGTTAGACCTATTAGGCCCCTACGACGCATCCCGATCCGAAAATATATAGATTTTTATCAGTAATAACTGATCACTTCACTAAGTGGCCATAGCTAACGCCCTTGTTGAGAATTATATTTCACGTTACGGGGCTCCAATTTCTTTAATTAGTGATAACGGCTTCCAATTTATATCAGAGGTATTTGAATATCTAATTCACAGGTTGGACATAAAAACATATGAAAATGGTAACATACAAGCCGCAGGTGAATTTAACGTAAAGAGTTAATCGCAATTTAGTCCAGATGATAGCCTGTTTTGTAAAAGATAATCACGAAAACTGGGACCGAATTCTTCAGGTGTTCGCTTCGCGCTGCACACTTCAGTGAGCAAGACAACAAAAAATTCCGGCTGAGCTATTCTTAGGTAGAAAAACTATAACACCTTTAGCAAATTAATAAATGTCACAGAGGGTGCTGAATATGTAGGAAGAAACATTGAGAAATTAGTCGATGAAGCAAGGCAGAATATGCGGGAAACAAAACAAAAAATTGGGAAAAATAATATAATCGGAAAAGGAGGGAAGTTAACATCAAGGTAAATGATTAAGTGTTGGTAGAAACTCATTTTATAAGTGCTGCGGGTAGGGAGAGTGGTCGGAAAGTTTATGTCTAAGTTTGAAGGGGAAGAAGGAAGAAGGGTAAAAGGTAACAGTTAATACCGACCAGATGTATGTGTACCGTCCACGACAATTCGGCACGATTAGTTCGGACAGTCATGTTGAGACACTATATGAAAACAGAGGTCGAGTAATAGGTCAAGTAGATCGCAACTAGAAAATTCAAAGGACCTAGGAAAACCTCGAGTGAGGAGAGTAACGGTCATAAATCAAATAAGGGTAATGCCGTATGGGAGGATCCGAGATTGAAACGTAAAATAGGGTCAAATGGATCATGTGGACAGGAAGGGATTTAAAGAGTTCCAAAATTTGCAGAAAACCTTCTCTGCAGGGGTCCGAACATAGGGACTAGAAAAGACCAACCCCCTGAACCAAAACAGGGGATAAAAAGAGCAATTTCGTCCTCGGTTTCATCTCGAAATAATAAATATAGAAGACCTAATTACCCTCCCAGGGATCACAGTCTATTGCAGGTCCATCTCATCCTAGAGATTCCAAGCAGGACAAGCCACCTACAGAAGAGATCAGGAATGAAGGAAGTGGACAATACGACAAGGCCCGGGAGACAAGGGCAACTAAAAACGGAACCAACAGGGCAGCTGAGAGGGCGGTCTAAAAAGGCGACAGCAGTGAGACCTTGTCCGTACTACCTACGCAGCCGAGCAAGACAGCCCGAAGGATTTCCAGAGGAGCGGAGGAACATCGGAATGGAAAGTATCCCACAGAACAACATCAGGAGAAGGAGCACTCAGCATGGAAGCCTTAGACGGAGATGCAGTGGATAGGAGCGAATAAAGGGCAAAGAAAAATCAAGTTGTATCTTTTCTTTTTTTTTTTTTCTCCTTTCGAACAAGTGGTCGGAAGAATTATTGCAATGAAGCAAGTCACGGGCGGATTTTTAATTTAAGAAGCCAAGCAAAAAGTGGACTTTACAATGAGTAAGTTTTTTTTTCTGATGAGAAAAAGCAGCTTTTTGTATTAATTTTTTGTATAAATATGGAGAAAACATTTGTAAGAATGCATTTGTTTACTTCTATGTATGACTTCGCTCAGATGCGACAATTCCTTTGGTTGTTTGTTTTAATGTTTTTTGAAAAATGTTTGAAATTTTATGTATATATATATATATGTATATTTTATCTCACATCTGGTGACTTGGGACGCGGCGTACTTAGGTACAGCTAACATTTGATACTAACAAGCGCAGCATGTATGGAATGGGAATGTTAAGGAACCAGATTCTTCAATTGATGTATATGAAAATGTTATGTAAAAAATGAAGGAATCTGTATATACTATAGATGTTTGTTTTTTTCACACATAGAAATTCTCATTTCAGGTAGCTGACCCCTGAGCATTGTATAGTGAACACAGAATCAAGATGCAAGTCCGAATATGTTTGTATAATATTTAAGTAGATTTATAAGTAGTTATAAGTCAACCACGCAGGCAGGTGTTTTACCATTTCGGTGGTTTTTCCTTCGCCTCAGAGCCAAATGGGCGTGGTGAAGGGAAATTTAAATCTGTAAATGTTACGTCCTTTAAAGTGTAGTTTTAGGTCGTAATTTTTTTCTTTCCGTTAAGGAAAGAGAATTTTTAGTATTGATTGGTAGATATATTTTAAAGTCGTCGGGACTATAAATCAAGTCTAGGAATTGGTTACCTAATTTATTTTCAGGTCGTTTGTGACCTTCGAATAAATCCCGTTTTCTTTTTGGAGGGATTATGACGAATCTGTACGGAACCTTTCCACTATTCTTCTTAGGCGTCTTTTTGGGGAATATAAATTCGCGTTTATTTCCAATAAACTCCAAAAAGATGTACGGGATATTTAAATGAGATAAGGTATTTAAGTCGAGCGTTGCGAGATAGCAAGAGAGATGATGGAGAGCTATTGAGCCAGTAACTTTAAACGCATTACTAGAAGATCAAGGAGATTAGTTTCGCGAAGATGTCGTGCGCTGCGAGACGTACCAGAAAGCTGATATAAGCCAGCGGGAAATACAATTTACGTACTCTTAAAATAAGCGTCAGTTTGAGCGACTTAGTTAAAGTTAATGAAAGTTAAGAATTCGAATACGTGTATTTCTCGGATCTCCTATTTCGGTAGACCTTATTTGAGCTTAATTATTAATTAATTGCATTCTTAGTAATTTAATTTAATATAAAAGCAAATCCCTTTAAGCGACGTAACATAATATTATTATATGTTATTAGAGATTTTTTGAGAAAATTATAATAATAAATAAATATTATTATTATTCAAAATGGCTCTTAGTGTTTGTTTGTCTCAAATAATTCTTGGTGTTCAAGGTGAGATCCTGGGGGGTCCGTCTATATCTTATTTTGGAGAATTTTTTTTTTTTTTATTTTATGTTATTGTTCCAGCAATAGTTTTTTTCAAAATTTCATCAGAAAGTGGATAATATGTGTGCCAGTTTTCTTTTTTAAAAGGAGGTTCTTCCCAAAAGATTTTGTGTCTATACACATAAAACATTTATTTTCAAAAGTGTCTCCCTCTTCTAAATCTGGATCGATTTCAGTGGATGAATCATACTTATTGTTATACTCTTCCTCATTTGATCTTCATCATGACTGTGAGGAAAATTTCTTTATCGTAACATACTGTTGTACAATATCTGTTAATACTGTAACTATTAAATTATTTAAATATCCCATTTCTTCATCATAACTACAATAATACGCCATAGAATAAGGAAGATTTAAAACGAATTCATGCATTCAGAATAGTAACGGCGATCCACGCGCGGAGAATGACATACCTGAAGAGGCGGTACCCAAATATATATATATATATATAAATACGTAATGCAGAAATTAATTTTTTAAATATTTGAAGCATGGTTAGGTTAAATACAAAATGAAAAAAGTTGGAAATAAATTTTGTAACCTGTTATATTCTAGTTAAGACTCTCCTGTTTAAATTACTTCATAACTCTTCTTTACGAAATTTGCAGATATATGTTTAGTCCCCTGTACGCACTGGCGTAACTCCGTCATTGGCACAAAAGGTGGCTATGCGCTCCCCTGTGTGTAAATCCTTCGTTCATTGATTCTTGTGGCCGCGGTAGCTTAGTGGTCATGATCACAGGGACAGGGAATGTGTGTCATGCGTTCGAGCTCTAATGCCCCTAAAGCCGCATTCACACCAAGACAGTCAGCGTCGAGCATTGAGCGTCTAGCCAGAGACTGGATCTCGGGCGAGGCGGAATCTCTGATTGGCTAGACGCCTAACGCTCGACGCTGACTGCCTTGGTGTGAATGCGGCTCTAGGGAGTGATATTAACGTCGCGCTACAAAGCTCTGAGCGAGGGCTATCTGCGATGAACCTCACAATTTGGAACCACGACAAAATGATGAGGAAGGCAACTGAACTAGCATACCTCATTCCTAATTTTCACACCACACCAAAGGGAAGAACGTTTGGGTCTCGACGTATTTAACCCGTGGTCACTCGCGCCTGTTTTCGCTACCATGGTTACTCCCGGGGTGTAGAGAACACTCAAACTTTAACACGTGTATTTAATTATGAAAATAAAATTAAGTCATTATGATACATATTTATAAAGTACAAGATGTTTTTTTGTATTATACAAACAAAAATATTAAATTTATTGCACACAAATGAGACTAACAATAATTTAAACTAAACATACAAAATTTTCATTTTAAAACACATAATTTTACATTTTTTTTCATAAACCAGTAAATGTAAATTCCAGTATTAAATATACTTTATTATTAATGAGATAATGATTGTAGAAAACAGAAAAATTATATTTTAATCATTTTCTAAACATTCAGAGCATACCGTACATATGCTCAACTCCTCGCGGAGTTCTCAGCCTTCCAGATGAACTTTTGAAGGTCATTACATTCCTATCGTTCGAGAAAGAAGGATTACATCAGGCCTGAAGTTTCAATGACCTAAAATATGCAGCTACAGAAAAAATTAAAAGTTCTAAGCATTCTTTTTAGAATCCTGGAGGGGAGGGATTTTCTTGTTGCTGGGATGTACAGAACACCCGTGCGAGTGATCGCGGGTTAACGCGCATCGAACTCTTATTTACAGCGATTTCTTCAGCGGTACGAGACCAGAATAAAGACACCCCTGTCACGGGTTCGTGATTTTTGACCACTACACTACGTTGGCTACCCAGTGCTCCGAACACAACTTGTACGGAACTGATGCGCTCAATCTGTCGCGACTCATAGCCCTTCTGTAGTTCACTACATATTCCCGTTAAAAAATTAACAAAATAGCTTCAAAAATGACTATTGACTTGATAATGATCATAACAACTGAATTAGCATTTTACTTCGAGAAATTTACGGGTTCACAGTAAAAAACAGTCAAGTAACGGTCCATTTTTCCGTAGTCAAACTAACCAATCCAAAAGACTATTTAGAAAAAG
>BMAU01013501.1:0-11010 GCA_019973935.1 Trichonephila clavipes
ACAGCATATTTTACAGAGAAATTTTAAATAATAAGCCCGAAATTTGGATATTGGAGACAACTTGATTTTTAACAGGGTAATGACGCCAAGCGCACTGCTCTCAATGTATGCCACTGGTGTCTCTATAGCTGTCCCCAAATTATGAAAACACCTCTTCAATCACTATTTAGCCCAGTAGAAAATATTTGGTGAGATTTTGATGTAAAAAAAAAGAAAACATGACAAATAAACACAAAATGTGAAGTAAAAACAATAATCACAGAAGAATGGAGGAAAATTGATCCAGAAATTACAAAAAACTGATTAAATTTATACCAAGACGCTTAAGAGTTGTTGTGGACACTAAAAGATATCCTACTCTAAATACTAAATTAAGAAAGAAATGCAATATTTAAAGCTAGTTGAGATTTTTGTTAAGTGTACGAAGACTTTTGTGGCGTAATTTTTAGTAGCTTTTTGATTACTTTTTTAAAAAATATTTATACTATTTTTAAAAATTTAATTATGTCATTCCATTAAGAACAAGTTGCAGATATCCTAAAAAAGTTAGTTATAATACATTAATTTTTATTAGTCGAAAACATTGAATTTTAGAATTGCAAATGTACAAACACTTTTGTGGCCCACTGTATATATATATAATGTATTATACTATATATATAATTTTCTTTTGGGAAGCAAAAATTTCGAAAAGCATTCACTACAGAAATGAAAAAATATCTTAAATTTACCACAGGTTCATTAATGTTTATACTTGATGAGATAAATTAAATACCATTTTCAAACATTAGAAATGCGAATTACCATTTACCTTTTGTAAAATTATAAGTACAAAAATTTTGCAACATTTTTAAAGCCTTTATTCATGGCGTCATTTTAGTATGAAGATATTATTTATCGAGAATTTCCTTCTGAATGTGGTAAAAAATTAAGGCATTAAAATTTTTTAATTAAATTGTGTACATTATAGAAGATAAATTTGTGTGTATATATTGAATATAAAAGTCCTGTTCTCTTCTGCATGGTCAAAATAAGTCATTTTTGAATCCATAATTCTTTTACACAAAAAAATAAAAATTATAAAATATTTGTGTGGTGTATCTATTATGTAGTATAGGGATTTTTTAACACAACTGTTTTTTAGAATTTGACTGGTATTATTTGTCACACAGATGTACATTTCTTTTTTACTATGGATAACATTTATTGGTATTTGCACAAGGGTTATCAAAATGTAAAATTCATTAATTTTGATAAGTTTCACATATATAGACTATACACATATTATTGAAGTATAACACAGTGTATTGAAGAAATCTATGCAACCCCAGCTGGAATGTATTAAGCATAAGAATACTCTGGATTTTAATTTTTACATGAGTATTAAAGTCTAAAAGGTTCATCTGTATTGATACTATCCTGCTGATAAATTTCAGTCCTGAATAAATTTGTTGTATTGAGTTATTTACAAATATTGACCCAAGAAGTGTACTTAGATCAGTTCTATGATATTTATCAGTAATTAAGATCGTTAAATCAAATATGATTTTACTTATAGACATTTGATTCTGTAGGATATTTACTTTCTAAAAGCAATAGAAATATTCAAAATTTTAATATAACCTTTTTCAATTCTCTATTTACCCTTAAATGAATAACTTGACAAATTGCTGTTTGCAATAATCTACGTCAGAGGTTCCCAAACTTTTTTGTCTCATAGATCCCTTGCCATAATTTTTGGTTTTGTGTAGACCCCTACTTTCCTAATATTAAATTTTTGCAAATTTATCAACTTAAATGTTTTTTTACGGATGATATAGCACTACTTACTTTAAAAGTTTTATGTTTCTAGCTGTTGTTTAGTGGAGTGTTTAAAACTTAAGAAACACACGTGAATTAATATTAAATTATAATTTATATAATTAATGTATGAAATAATTGTTACATAAAATAACTGAGCAACAAACAAATGTTTTTATTGGCTGGGAGGAATCTGTTTTTGACTTCAATAACAAAATTTCAACACATTTGGCTTTAATCTTTTAGGGTTTAACCCTAAATCTCCATGATTAGTAATATTCAATCTTTTTTTTGTCTTTCTGTTTTTATTTTGGAGATCGGCAAGCGCAATGAAACTCCTCCTCTCTAAAAACTTTATTGAGATGTTCCGTAATTCGGGATAACTAACAGGGTATATCTTTCTAAAGCCAAAATTGCTGGCATTCGTTTCGAAACTTTACTTTAAGATCTTCATTAGGGCAGTGAAAATCAGTTGCTTTTGTAATCATTTTTTTTAATGTAACATGAATTCATTATCTACTGTGATATTACCATAGTCAAAGCATTCTCGAACCTAGTTTCAAAACTTGAATAAAAGGCATTTAAATGTTGAACATAGGTTAAAACGCCCTTTTTCTGGAAGATTGTCTGTGACGAATTGAGAAACTGTTAAAATTTGCGACACCCAGTTTAATATTTCTTTAACTTGTTTCTGGCATGCGCACAAGAAACACTAAAATGATGGTCCTTTTTTAATAAAATTTATACTGTCACCTTGTAACTGCAAATTAACTCCATTAAATTTAGTAAATAAAGCTGTTAAATAGGTAAATCTGGTTTACACTTGATTAAATTTTCTTTTAAAATTTAAGTCACGATCTGGTTTAGGCTATCGTAGACCCCCTTGCAGGTTGTCATAGACCCCTAGGGGTCCATATGACCACTTTGGGAATCACTGATCTACGTTAATGCAAAAATCAGTAAAAAAAAAGGTAATTTCAGTAAAAAAATTTCAAAATTATTTTTAATGGGTTAATTGTCCAAAATCACTGATATTTTTATGTGACGTGTGTTGAAAGGGCAAATTTAGAGCACTTGTATATTATAATATCGACCAATTTCTTCAAATCATAAAACCGCCAAATGCTACGATATAGGTACAACCAATAGTGGAAACTGTTCATGTTCATGTTTGAATACAGTAATTATAGTGATATAATTTTTTTTAAAATGCGGATGCCTTTTTGCTTGGCGAAATTAGTTGGCAATTTAATACGTATGTTCCAAATTTTGGAATGGTATTAGTAGATTTAGCATTTCTTAGACAAACTTTGAAGTAATTAATTTTATATTTGAAGTTAATATATTTTCCAACTTCAGAGAGCAAGAATTCTGAATCCATTTTCTTAATGTTGTTTCAATTTTTTTTAGAATAAATATAATTAAGTATAAAAGGATACTTTAGATGCATAATCAGTGATAACAAAATAAACATGTCAATACATTAATCCAAATAAGTTTAAGTTTGGATGAACTGAAGTATATTTAACACTATACATACAATAACTGGTAGAAATAGGTATGCATTAAGTGTTGGTATATATGTTCAGTGTAAATAAATCAAATATTCCCATTAAAACAGAAGATAATGCTTCGTATATTTTAGAGGAACAGATTGTAGGAATTTTGCAATTAGTGTGAAATTAAAAAAAAAAGAATCATTTATCAATTTTATTTTGATGTAGTATATGCATTGTAAAGATTTATTAATAAAAACATTGCTACATTGCCATTTTACTATATGTGTATTTTTTTTTATTCAAAACTTCTTTCTATAAGTTGCATGATTTAAGTATTTTAATTTGTTTTATGTAGATTCAGAAAATTGATTGTATAGGTTTAAGATCTGAAATTTTAAAATTCTTAGGATATTTCATTTAACCTGGATTCATACCATGTACAATTTCTCAAAAATATGTTCTATGAAAAGTTTGTTGACAACCTACAAATATAATGCAGTCTTCTGTTTTTGCTTTTTAGTTCCTATGTCACATAGCTGATTGTTTTTCTTGAAGATTTAATTAATTTTAAAGAACAGACAACCCAATTACTTGTTTGTTTACTATTAATTGCCCGTGGTGGTGTTTAAAAATTTAAGTTTTGTCATAAACCTAATGAGATAAATAAAGCGAGAAAAAATTTCAGAAATTCTGCATAATTTGACTTTTTTTAGCTATTTAATCTGTGATTTAGGAGAGGATTTTCTTTAAAAAAAAATTTTACAGTATCATTTTATTGTTTGGGTTGATGATATTTAATACTTTTTCTTGTAAATAAATTGAAAAAGCCATTTATAAGGTTTCCAGATAATTTTATTAGATATTATCAATAAGATAAAAATTGAGATATAATAACAAGTTATTATTCACGTTAAATATTGGCAGTTAGATCTTCTATTTGTCCTTATAGCAGTGGCACACACAGGAAGTTTTCAAGGGGGTGTCCAGGGTCGAAAGTTCACCATTCTTGTATCATGCTCCTTTCGATTTTCGGGAACAAAACACAGTAAAAAACTAATTATTGAATAAATAATTAACGTTAATTAATCATTAATAACAATTAATTAAATTTTACGTACTATGTACTTAGAATTATAGTCAACCGGGGGAAAAAATGAAGGGCTTTGGGGCAAAAAATCAAATGTGTGCGCCACTGCCTTATAGTATAGTGTTACATTCATAGTCTGCTTTACTTACTTATAGTGTATGCATGTAATGTTAAAATTAATGTATATTAAAATGAGTATGATTATTGAATAAAACTGTCCGATAAGAATTTTCTGCTTCATTATACGAGAAATTTTCATGAAAACAATTTAATTCGTTCTACTATAAAATAATTTTATTAAAAAAAAAAAAAAAAAGCCTATTTCTTTAAGCATGTTTCTTAATTTATTTTTAATAAGTCAAGTTGATTTCTTTCTGAATGCTGGAGACAGGCATTTCTAAAAAAATTCAAACCTTTCGAAGGGTAATAATTACAAAGGAAGTCAAATAAAATATATCAAATGTTTGTTTATAATTAGATTATTTCAGCTATCCCCCAAACCTTTAAATGATGTTAAAAACAATTTCATTTCCATCACAGAAGAATTCCTATAATTATTAATCAAAAACTTTCATTATTGACCAACTATTATTTTATACACTCTGCTCTCAAAAAATTAACAAATCTTATTATAAATTCATTTCCAAAATTATATTTACTTGCATTTCATGTTTCTGAATGTTACATACTCTTCTATGAGAAATTATAGAGATCGTATTTCTAAAAACATAAAACAAAATTAAATATTTGTAGCTGGTAATTACTAAGGGAATCAGACAATGAAAGGTATAAACGTTAACATTTCAAAATGAGACCATTTCATATCTACATGTTTCTCATAAATTACACTATTTTATGAATTTATGTGGAGTGTGATACATTATGTACCAATAAGTAATTGTACACATATGAGAAGTTTTTCCAAATTCAATGGTCTCAATTCTATACTGTAAATCATTCTCGTGCGTAAATAAACTACATGAAAACAAAGGACTTATTATAGGGATGCTAAAAATAATCTAGATTAATAAATATATAAACAAACACTGCAAGAAGCTGCCGGCTTTGCACACTAACACCAAATGACAAATATATACTAAACTGAAACAAAAATTACGAAAAATACTTCATACCTAATTATTAAACAAGGATATTGCAAAAAATAAATAAAATTTCAGAAATAAGCTTCACACACAAGAAGTAAACATATCAAGCATATGAAATTTACCCACTGATTCAGAATGTTGGTATCCTCGTCACGTGATTTCGACTTGGAGTCTCATTGTCGTGAATCGACCTCATTAGTTTGAATGAACATGTAATTCCAATAGCCGTAATTAATGTGCACGATGAAATACACTGCAACTTTGGAAGAAAGAATGGTGTGTGGAAAAATAGAATTTTTACAGTTGTGCACAGTAAGAAGACAATTCACAATCCAGAGAAAAACGGAAAACATTTTAGGTAAGTTATTTGCACCCAATCTCGATGTGTTTATTTATTTAACTATATATATAAAACTGAATTCGAAGAATGAACTATGAATTATTTTAAAGTAGTTTTATGAACCTCGTTTTTATATATTTTGATATGAAATAAATATAAACCTTATTCTATTATAATTTTGGGTTTTTGAAATCATGAATTTTGTGTGTCTGTAATAAGATTGTAAAAATGAGCTTATATTGCCCTTGTTTAAATTTTGAGTTTTTAATTACATATGGGATTTTTATTTATGTTAAGGTGGTTGCAGGAAGAACAGCAAAGCACTAAATTATGTGTTTTTAACACATATTCAAGTAGTCACAAAACTTAACGGAGAAAAGGGAATCATAACAGTTCTGAGAAAAATTTTGAAAAAAAAAGTTTGTGTGTACTTATGTACGTACGTAAGAAATTATACTTCTTTGGCGTAACGAGATAAAAAAATCTTTCTAAAAATTTTATCCTTCGCATTATCCTACGTTTGTAGAAAAAAGGACACTAATAATAGAAAAAAGGTGTATAATACATTGAAAGTTTTATTTTTTATAATGCATTATCTAGTTAAATAAAGTTTATTTAAATATATATCATAAAATTATTTCTACATAATTAAAAATGGACAACTTTTAGAATTACTTCTGCATGATTAAAAAAATAAACAATTTTTAGTATGCAACAAATATATATTGATATTTATTATTTAACTAGCTGTACCCTGCCACGCGTTGCTGTGGCTCAGTGTGGTTACAAAGAAAGAAAAGAGAAAGCACATATTTTTAGTATGTTTAAACATTTGCATTTGAGGCATGATTTTTTATAATAGAAAAATTATAAATGTTGTTTCTGCCACTTGTCTGACAGTGTCTAATTGAGGCCCACGAAATTCATCGTGGCATTGGGCTAAGATGTATGCCTGTCGTTAGCTATAGCTATGAGCATCACACAGGTGACAATACAATTTGGCTTGGTTCCACCCCAATTTTGAGGGAGAACATCCGGAGGTGGTCAAGGGCTCTCACCTCTCTTCCCCTTCCACCAACCTCACGAGAGGACTTGCAGCTCGATGGCTATTCAGAGTACCCCTGTGCCGCAAAGATACTATTCATTTACAAACTTCCATGCTTTCTCCAGGATTTGAACCCAGGTCCTACAACACAGCAGTGAGCATCACTAACTACTATATCAGATGGGTGGGAAAATATATATATACACACAAAACTTTCCTAAACTAATTTCCTAGGTAACTTGTTAACCAAATACTTGAAGTTATTACAGCTTATTTTCATCATTATGTTATGAAAGTAAAATTATTTACATTGTCTTCATAGTGGAGACCTCAAGCTCGATGATAATTTTAAATAGCTCTACTCTAGATCCCTCAAGAGCAAAGGGTTAGTTTTACAATGCTTATGGGTATCTCTGTTAAATCACAGGTGTGTTTACAAATGCACATTTCTCCAAACAATGTCATTTGGAAACATGAATTGTACTTCTCTATATTATACAGGAAATGTTTTCATTCTGCTATATATCTGGCAAGCAAAGTTTTTAATGGATCTGGTGGTTCTCCAAGTTGAGGCAGTTTAATTTTTCCAGTAGAACAAAACATTCCTTTTGTTTCTCCCTTAAATTTTAGAGTCTTTCAATAATGGCACAATAATGTAATTGCGCTGATGAGAAAACATACAGGCTCAACCAATAATCTTCTGGGTTGCACTGGAATGCAATGTGACTGCTATCGTGTGATTACTCGCCACCAAGTCATGTTTAACGATGAAATGCTGTTTCTCGTTGACATCTTTCAGCCATTCGTAACCTATTGTATTCCTTTTGTCGAGAACAGAGCAGTACTGATGTTGTAAAAAGCAAAGTACATCAATCAGCACAGCTCAATTACAACGCAATGAGAAACAAAATATTTCATTCCACTCCAACGAATCACTCTGAAGAGATCAATTTTACTAAATAATTTGAATTTAAATGGAAATTAATTGGCAGAGCTCAATTCCTGCCAACTGCTCTGAGAAATGAAGAGAAAAACTAAATGAAAAACAATGGGACAAAAATTAACTATACTCATATAAAAATCAACTTTATAGTAAAAGACAATATCAATGCAATGTAGAAAAAAATAATTAAGGTGACTGCCTATGTTAAAAATGTCATTAACACTGGGAAGTAACATCAACGACATGAGCAACAACAAAATCAAATTTGTGCATTGTTTGCAATCATATATTCTTTCACCTCCAACAAAGTTAGGGAGAAATATAAACCATACATGTGTGGGGGGCTGAAGATATTTTCAGAGTAGAATACGCAAGGAAAATTCAAATATAAACATGGATTTCACAGCAAAAAATATATAATTAAGTTTTGATAATTCTTGCGATTCACAATTCAATTAGCATTAGCAATTGTTATCAACAATTTTAAGGGTCTATTTTTATAACAGTGTCTTATATCTAGACACAGACTGCTTTTCATATGGACGATTATTATTTGTTGTGTGGGCACTTGCATATTAGCATCATTGCAGCCAAATTGCCACCATGTGAATCACACTATTTTCTACCCAAATCTGACTGATTGGTTCTTTTTCATATAAAAAAATGTTAGAATATTTGTTGTTTTGATATTAAGGTGTGATTTGCGTGGCACCTATTTTGTTATGGTGATGCTAATATACAAATAAGTTTGTGTGTTCTAGAACAGAAGTCATGAATTGATGGTACGTAAGAAATTTTACATGATCCGCAGAAAAATTGGGACATTGTACTTTTATGATATGTGCTTGCACAAAATCAACACCATCGTTAAAGACCCAGCTCACACAATAGCAATGCAATTTATCAAAAAATAATTAAGGTGACGGCCCACATTTAAAATTTAACAGATACTGGAATCGGATTGATTTCAAAATATGAAGATTGAATTTTAAAATATAAAATTGCAAAACATTAAAAAAAAATAATAATACTAACAAAATATTTAACTTTAAGTGCAAATCAATCAACACAGCTCAATTCTGATGCAACGGGAAACATAATATTTCATTCCACTTGAACAAATCATTCCAAAGAGGTCGATTTCAAATAAAAATTGACAGAACAGAATTCTCACCAATTGCACTGAGGAATAAGAAAAACAATTAAAAAATTAAATGAAGAACAATGAAAAAATAAACTATACTCACACAAAATTAACATTATCGTAAAAGACACAGCTCAATAGCAATGCAATACATCACAAAAATAATAATAATAATAATTGTAAAATTAAACCTTTGCCCTCATGGACTTCAGAGCACAGCCATTTCATCCAATTTGAGTATATTTTATTTAAGACAGCTTTTTGATTCAAATTAATGTAGTAATTTTTTTTCAGTATAAGACTGCCCCTCAATAATATGTTTTTGATTACTTTATAAACTTATTTATGTACTTTGAAATATTATTTTGATGCTTGCGTATTATCGCTACCTATTGGTGTTATTACCGTATTTCCCTGTATGTAATCCGCAGCGGCGTATTATCCGCAAAGCCTTTTTTTCGAGTAAAAAATAAAAAACGTATAATCCGCAGCAATTTTTACGGCGAATAATCAAAAAATATGAAACTGCCAATAATGAATGTCATATAAGATAAAAAAAATACTTAATATAATTAAAAATAGAAGTAAGAAATTGTACAGAAAAAAAATTATTATGAAACTCTCTTTAAATATGCATGATAATATTTTTTACGATAATCTCAATAAAACAAAAAAGTTCATTGCTACTGCCATCTATGTTTTGAGTCGTTAAACAAATCATTACACACGGGGAAAAAACATTTTTTTTTAATTTAGCAAGTTAACAGCAAAAAAAATTAAGATCGAGACTGCTTTTCCATTGTCTCTTTCTTTTAAAATCCATTTATTTATTTATTCCTCTAAATCTGGCCAGTGAGGTTTTCCATGACTATCGGCTCTTTAACGTCGATCACAATTTTCAAAGTCTTGTTTTATCTCCACAAACGAATATTCAATTCGTCAACGGTGAAAAACCTTGCAGCTTGCCGACTTCAGTAGCCTTCTGTATAACTTTTAACTTGAAGTTTGCAGCGTAACTTAATGCTTTCGCTTCAACATGATGAAAACTTTCAAAGGACGTAATAGCTCTAGTCAAGAGAAAATTGGAAATGGTGCCAGCGACTGGTAACTGTTTTTTTCCTTCCGAGGAATCGAATTCGTTTTTGAATGTAATTGGACAAAAACTAGTTATGGCTGATATACGTCATCCGAGTCATGAAAGCGCCATCTATTATTTATTTTATAAAACATAAACAGCATTTCTTTCAAAACTTTATTGTTAGCTTTTCTGATGGAGAATGTTTTATCTCGGATAATACGCACAATGAAACTTAAAACTTTTTTAACACATAATCCGCAGATTATATACAGGAAAATACGGTACATAAAATGAAGCACCTAGTTGCTGATTTAGCCCCTGTACAACACATAAAAATCAAGGGTGCCAACTTGGGAGTTGGTGATTGTTGCAATAATACGTAAGTACCTTTTCTTTTATTTGTTTGAATTCTTGTGTATTATTACTTTTGTAAGCCTCATGGTATACTTTATGGTACACCAGTCTTTTTAAGCTGACTGAGCCACAGCAACATGTAGCTAGTACAGCTAGTTATAATATATAAAATTAAATCTTAAAATGATATAAAAAATAATAAAAGGCTCAATATTTTGATTAAATTAATAAACATTTTCGTACAAACACAATATATATATATATATATATATATATATATATATATATATATATATATATATATATATATATATATATATATATTATAAAATATTTATTTTGCTATTTGTATTCCAGACAGACATCAAACAAAATTTTAAAAATTGTCAAAAAAGATTAAAAAAAACATATTTAAAAAAATCCCACTGATTAATTTTGCCAAAGACATCGCAATGTGCAAAAAACTATTTGCAGTATGTACATAATCAGAAAAAAAAAAAAAAAAAATGTAAGTGGTACTAAAATATATAAAAAAATTATTTCAATTAATTAAAGATTACTGAAGAGAAAGATAAAACAGGCTAAAATAACAATCAAAATATTAATTTCATATT
>BMAU01013502.1:0-16032 GCA_019973935.1 Trichonephila clavipes
CACAACAGCTTTTAAGCTTCTTGGTATAAATTTAATCAGTTTTTTGTAATTTTCTTCGATTTTCTCCATTCTTCTGTGGTTATTATTTTTAGTTCACATTTTGTTTATTTTGTCATGTTTTCTTTTTTTTAACATCAAAATCTCACCAAATATGTTCTACTGGGCGTAAATAAAGTGATTGAGGTGTTTTTACTATAGTTTTGCAGGGGCAGTTATAGAGACACCAGTGGCGTACATTGACAGCGCAGTGCGCTTGGCGTCGATTACCCTGTTAAAAATCAAGGATTTGTCTCCAATATCCAAATTTTTGGGCCGGATGATTTAAAATTTCTCTTTAAAATATTTAAATAGAGTTCATGATTCGCATTATCAACTTAAGAAAATACCAAATTACCTAATTCTGGGGCCGATTTAAACCCCCACGCAAAAATACTTCCACCTCCATGTTTTATTGATCTAACTAGAATTTCGGGATGGAAGTTTCAGAAAAATTCAAAATTGGTTTCAAATTGATTGGGATGACAGATAATTCAACATTTTTGGTTCCGATGGGCTTATAATAGCTTGTAAATGAAAAATAAGGAGTTTAATCCCATGAATTTATGTGGAACAAGAACTCCTCCCACCCCTCAATGCTTCAGCATTGAAGTGAAGGAGTGTTCTGGCATGGGGGATTGTAAATTGGCCTCAGAATTAGGTATTTTTGAGTGGTATTGTTAATCATGAACTCTATTTAAACTATTTTACAAGAAAAACTTTTAAATAAGCCCGAATTGCGGATATTGAGGGACAACTTGTTACTGCTGGGATGCGCCAAGCACTGCTTTCTCAATGTATGCCACTGAGATGTCTCCGCAGCTGTATCCAGGCCGTGAAGAACGCCTTTCCGATCACTATTTGGCGTAGAAAATATTTGGTGAGATCGTGAAGTAAAGAAAACATGACAAATAACTACAAATGTAGTAAAGAGACAATAACTCACAGAGAGAATGGAGGAAAACTCAGCCAGAAGTTACAAAGGCTGATTAAATTATACCAAGACGCTACAAAGTTGTTGGACACTAGCATAACCAAAAGAAAATACAATATTAAAGCTAAGTTGAATTCTTAGTTAAGTGTGCAACTTTGTGCGTATTCAGTAGCCTATTCTGATTAATTTTTAAAAAAATATTTATACTATTTTGAGAAAAATTAATTATGTCGTTACAATTAAGAGACAAGTTGCAGATATCCTAAAAAGTTAGTTATAATACATTAATTTTTATTGTCAAAACATTGAATTTTATAATTCAAATGTACGAGGTACACTTTTCAGCAGCCCTAGCTGCTATATTAATGTATTATCTATATATATAAAAATGAATGTTTGTATGTATGTCATCGATGAACTTAAAAACTACTTGTACCGATTCTTATGAAAATTGGTATATATATGAATTTTCCACGGAGAAGGTTTGTATAATATGCTCATTGATGCCACTCGCCACCAGGTGGCGCTGCAGAGTAGCAACTTCTGCCCTGTTCAACCAATTGTCATGAAATCATTATGACTCATGTATTTACACAGAGGAAACGAATATGATATCCATATTAATGGAAGTTACCACCAGATGGCGCTACCATGTAATCGCTCAATACTGATTTTAATAGATATCTATACGAATTCGTATAAATAAAAGTTCTCAAAATATATTTTTTGTGCGATAAGTAAAATAAAACTATAAACTTTCTTTTCTTCTCTATCTCTTCTCTTCTCTATCTCTTTCTCTTTCTCTTTCTCTTTCTCTTCTCTTCTCTTTCTCTCTCTTCTCTATCTCTCTCTCTCTTCTCTTCTTCTCTATTTCTCTTCTTCCTCTATCTCTTATTCCCTTCTCTTCTCTTCTCTATCTCTATAAAAATGATTGTTTACCTGTATGTCTTTTCTAGAATCGTAAACTATGTATTTGATTATGTGAAAGATGTCATTCTAATAAGAATTGCATATATTGTCGTTACAGTTCATGCTGATATGAATTGAAACAAATTAAACTAACGATCGATGACATTTCAGTCGAAGGTGACGCAAGAATTTGTGTAATGATTTGTGAAATTCATATCTAGCTTTCATTAAACAGACAATATTTGTGCGTATTTTATATTTGGGAGAGCTTTTCGAATAATTTTGTGCATTTCATCGTAGCTGAATTAATTTAATAAATACTTTTAATCCGGATTGAATATTTGTGAGTTTCCGTGAGCTGATTATATTCATTTTCTACGGTGAATTTACGAAGATCATCGAATGTGTATGTGAAGGATTTGACTGCTGATTGACATTCGAACGCATTTTGCTGTGCGGTTTTTTTCTTATTAGCATCTTATACCATCTGCGACTTTGCGACGTTTTATAAATTCTTTAGCATCGTTTTCCTGTATATTATTATGCCTCAAAGCGACGAGCAATTGGCGCGATCTACACCTCAAAGCACGAAGAAAGAGCATTACGAGGAGCCTCAGAATCAGACGAGCAGCGAGCATTAAGGCTGGAAAATCTTTGAGTACACGCCAACTGAGACCGGAATTCAAAATGAATCGTCTGACCAACACGAAGTAAAGTTAAAACTGATTGAATACGGCATGCACTAATCAGATCCGTTCTTTTAGAGAGAACTTTGAATTACGGGAAAGAAGGCGGCTCACGAATGTTCAGAATGAAGCACTGTCGATCAAGACGAACACTGCACGCTGATTTGAATCTTAGTGCATCCATTATACAAAAAGTAATAATGATTACAGTCTTCATTTAAAAATGTCGTCATTGGAAAATGGATAAAATTTCATGTATTGTGAATTGCACTCAAATTTAAAATGAAAACAGCGACGGAATGTGCTGCGCCGATTAGGCTCGCTAGATTGCATTCACCACCCGAACCACTGTCGGCGTTTCTATCTGCTTTTATTTACACGTGTGTCGAAGCATTTCTTGGAAAACATCCGCAGTACAATTCATGCTTCCAAAATGACATCGTTCGGTGCAACGAACATAGTGCGCGAAAATTACATGCCGACATTCAGAGTCAAGGGCAAATTTATCATCATGCCGGATCGCTTCTACCATTGCCGGACGCAGATCACAAGTTCCTTCAAATTTATTTTATGGCAAACAGTGATGAACAAATTGAACAACGATGTCATTATAATGCGGGCACTAGACGAGAAATTGTGGGTGCGTTACAAGGCCTTTTCGATCAACACAATGAATTAGTTCGGTTGTTTAAAACCGCCATTCAACGAATGCCAGCCGATGACTATACGGTTGTGATTCGAGCAGAGACAAAGACTCGTTGGCCAACACGAGAGACAGTTCAATGCACCAACAATCGATGAAGTGGCGATCGTTATAGCTCACCATTCAGCATGGAATACCCAGTGAAACGACAACATATAAGTCCATCGATACTGTGGAGAATCAAGATGAGGTTGTCAACTATCCAACTGAATTCTTGAATTCGCTTGATTTGCCAGGCATGCCACCGCACGTTCTTACATTGAAAATTGGCGTACCCATCATACTTCTTCGAAACATAAATCCACCACGACTTTGCAACGGAACCAGACTCTCAGTCAAGAAAATGATGAACAATGTTATCGAGGCAACAATTTTGACTGGAAAATTCAAAGGTGAAGACGTCCTGTTGCCACGTATCCCAAAGATCCCGACAGATATGCCATTCGAATTCGAACGTTTACAGTTCCCGGTACGACTCGCTTTCGCAATGACTATTAACAAAGCACAAGGACAATCGTTACAAGTGTGTGGATTAAATTTGGAGAATCCATGCTTCTCACATGGACAGCTCTATGTGGCTTGCTCACGTGTCGGAAAACCTTCTGATTTATTCGTCTACGCACCAGATGGAAAAACAAGAAATATTGTGTATCCCACAGCACTTCAATAAACATCTAATTGAAACTGAACTTTGTAATCACACAATTTTTTCGATACGGCTTTGAATGAATTGAATATTTGTGTACTGATTTTCCTTTAAAATTAATTTTCTTATATTTATTTCAGTTGTTTGCGTAGCAACGCGCGCCGGGTACAGCTAGTACTATATAATTTTCTTTTGGGAAACAAAAATTTCGAAAAGCATTCACTACAGAAATGAAAAAATATCTTAATTTACTACAGGTACATTAATGTTTATACTTGATGATAAATTAAATACCATTTTCAAACATTAAAAATGCAAATTACCATTTACCTTTTGTAAAATTATAAGTACAAAAATTTTGCAACATTTTTAAAACCTTTCTTTATTCACGGCACCATTTTAGTATAAAGATATTATTTATCGAGAATTTCATTCTGAATGTGGTAAAAAATTAAGGCATTAAAAATTTTTAATTAAATTGTGTACATTATAGAAGATAAATTTGTGTGTATATATTGAATATAAAAGTCCTGTTCTCTTCTGCATGGTCAAAATAAGTCATTTTGAATCCATAATTCTTTTACACAAAAATAAAAATTATAAAATATGTGTGTGAATTGTATCTATTATGTAGTATAGGGATTTTTTTAACACATCTGTTTTTTTAGAATTTGACTGGTATTATTTGTCACGCAGATGTACATTTTTTTTACTATGGATAACATTTGTTTGGTATTTGCATAAGGGTTATCAAAATGTAAAATTCATTAATTTTGATAAGTTTCACATATATAGACTATACACATATTATTGAAGTATAACACAGTGTATTGAAGAAATCTATGCAACCCCAGCTGGAATGTATTAAGCATAAGAATACTCTGGATTTTAATTTTTTTACATGAGTATTAAAAGTCTAAAGGTTCATCTGTATTGATACTATCCACTGCTGATAAAATTTTGATCCTGAATAAATTTGTTGTATTGAGTTATTTACAAATATTGACCCAAAAGAAAGTGTACTTAGATAAGTTCTATGATATTTATCAGTAATTGCCAGGATCATCAAATCAAAATATGATTTTACATATAGACATTTGATTCTGTAGGATATTTACTTTCTAAAAGCAATAGAAATATTCAAAATTTTTAATATAACGCTTTCAATTCTCTATTTACCCTTAAATGAATAACTTGACAAATTGCTGTTTTGCAATAATCTACGTCAGAGGTTCCCAAACTTTTTGTCATAGATCCCTTGCCATGTTTTTTTTTGGTTTTGTAGACCCCTACTTTCTAATATTAAATTTTTGCAAATTTATCAACTTAAATGTTTTTTACAGATGATATAGCACTACTTACTTTAAAGTTTTATGTTTCTAGCTGTTGTTTAGTGGAGTGTTTAAAACTTAAGAAACACACATGAATTAATATTAAATTATAATTTAATTAATGTATAGAGAAATAATTGTTACATAAAATAACTGAGCAACAAACAAATGTTTTTTATTGGTTGGGAGGAATCTGTTTTAGACTTCAATAACAAAGAATTTCAACACATTTGGCTTTAATCTTTTTAGATTTTAACCCTAAATCTCCATGATTAGTAATATCTAATCTTTTTTTTTCTTTTTGTCTTTCTGTTTTTTTATTTTGGAGATCGGCAAGCGCAATGAAACTCCTCCTCTCTGGGAAAAGCAATTAAAAACTTTATTGGGATGTTCCATAATTCGGGATAACTAACAGGGTATATCTTTTTCTAAAGCCAAAATTGCTGGCATTCGTTTCGAAACTTTTAAGATCTTCATTAGGGCAGTGAAAATCAGTTGCTTTTGTAATCATTTTTTAATGTAACATGAATTCATTATCTACTGTGATATTACCATAGTCAAAAGCATTCTCGAACCTAGTTTCAAAACTTGAATAAAGGCATTTAATTGTTGAACATAGGTTAAAACGCCCTTTTCTGGAAGATTTGTCTGTGACGAATTGTGAAACTGTTAAAATTTGCGACGTCCAGTTTAATATTTCCTTAACTTGTTTCTGGCATGCACACAAGAAACACTAAAATGAAATTATTACAGAAAAAAAATTATTATGAAACTTCTCTTTAAATATGTATGATAATATTTTTACGATAATCTCAATAAAAAACAAAAAGTTCTTTGCTACTGCCATCTATGTTTTTGAGTCGTTAAAAAAAACATTACACACGGAAAAAAACTTTTAATTTAGCAAGTTAACAACAAAAAATTAAGATCCAAGACTGCTTTTCCATTTGTCTCTTTCTTTTAAAATCCATTTATTTATTTATTCCTCTAATTCTGGCCAGTGAGGTTTCCCATGACTATCGGCTCTTTAACGTCGATCACAATTTTCAAAATTGGTCTTGTTTTATCTCCACAAACGAATATTCAATGCGTCAACGTTGAAAAACCTTGCAGCTTGCCGACTTCAGTAGCCTTCTGTATAACTTTTAGCAGTTTGCAGCGTAACTTAATGCTTTTCGCTTCAACATGATGAAAAAACCCTCGTGTAGCTGAACAGCGCGACGTTAATATTCAATCAATCAATCAATCAACATGATGAAAACTTTCAAAAGGACGTAATAGCTCTAGTCAAGGAAAATTGGAAAATGGCGCCAGCGACTGGTAACTTTGTTTTCCTTCGAGGAATCGGGAATTCGTTTTTGAATGTAATTGGACAAAACTTAGTTATGGCTGATATACGTCATCCGAGTCATGAAAGCACCATCTATTATTTATTTTTATAAAACATAAACGGCATTTCTTTCAAAACTTTATTGTTAGCTTTTCTGATAGAGAATGTTTTATCTCGGATAATCCGCAGCGGCGATTAATACGCACAACGAAATTTGAAACTTTTTAAACACACAATCCGCAGATTATATACAGAAAAATACGGTACATGAAAGTAAAGGCACTGGTTGCCGATTTAGCCTGTACAACACATCAAAATCAAGGGTTCCAACTTAGCAAGTTATTAATAGAGTTGGTGATTGTTGCAATAATACGTAAGTACCTTTTCTTTTATTTGTTTGAATTCTTGTGTATTATTACTTTTGTAAGCCTCATGGCATACTTTATGGTACACCAGTCTTTTAAGCTGACTGAGCCACAGCAACATGTAGCTAGTACAGCTAGTTATAATACATAAAATCAAATCTTAAAATGATATAAAAATAATAGAAGGCTCAATATTTGATTAAATTAATAAAAAACATTTTCGTACAAACACAATATATATATATTATAAAATATTTATCTTGCTATTTGTATTCCAGACAGACATCAAACAAATTTTTTTAAAAATTGTCAAAAAGATTTAAAAAACATTTAAAAAAATCCCACCTGATTAATTTTGCCAAAAGACATCGCAATGTGCAAAACTTTGCAGTAGGAACATAATCAGCAAAAAAAAAGTACTAAAATACTAAAAAAATATTAAAATATTAATTAAAAATTTACTGAAGAGAAAAAGATAAAACAGGTTAAAATAACAATCAAATATTAATTTCATATTGGTAGGCTACCTGATTGATTGAAAGGTTGAAGGGGGATATAGAGCAACACAGGCTATGATCCCTCAAAATAAAAGATAAGACAAGAGAAATCTAATAGGTTAGTAGATATTGAAATTCATTCCCTTTAAAAAACTCTGAGGGGGTGATTTATTATTCATTTGCCCTTTCCAAAACATCTCTAAATGTAATAGTGGAATGTGGATCAATACGAAGAATAGACCAGAGATTATTACGATGCCTAGTATATCTAATACAATTTAATATAATGTGGTCCAAATCATTTTATATGTTTACATGTAATACACATTGCATTATCCTGTAAATTAAATCTGTAGAAGGCCTGGAGTAATAATCATTTTTTTACTGAAAGATTCGAGTGCTTAAGATTTCTTCTTCGATTCTCTGTCACTTTTGAAAAATGATATCAATGGTTGGAATATTTCCCAATTTCAAAATATTTGCTTGAGTAAAAATGTTTCGTGATTTTTGAATTCTATTTCGATATATATTGTTATGAATGTCTTCTGAAGCAATCCAGTCAATGTAAACATTGGACTCCGTGACCGATCTTGCAAGATTATCCGCCTGCTCATTCAAACAATTTTCGAGTGTCCCGGAGTCAAAAGCGGGTAGCTGATTAACGTAGTTAGATAGCATATAAATTTTGTTAGCAAGTCTATGAATTACCTTATTGGATTTGATCGAGAATTTTTGAAAGTGCAGAAAGAACCGAAAGACTATCCGACAAAACAAGTAAATTTACATTAGATTCACCAGATCATCTAAACCTTGACAAATGGCCAAGGTTTCTGCAGAAAAAATGGAGTTATAATGGTTGATCCTGTAAGCAAATGAAGATTTTTTATATACCTGCTATCGATGTAATTTGATCATTTTTTGAAGCATCCAGTAGCTATAATGAAAAACTTCTGAAATTCCCGTTCGACCGTTTCATCAAATAAAACACTTATTGCAGGAATCGGTAAATTTTTTATCTTGAAATTTAAATCTATTGGTATAAATTTTACATGGAAGGTCTAAAAAAGGTAATCTGGGAATTGAAATAATTTGATCACCGCAATATTTAAATCTTGCAGCACACTAATGATATAATTTTTATCTTCTAAAACATTAAGATTCATTGCCTCTGGGCTGTTGAAATAAAAGGAGAGAGAAATCACTATTGGAGATTTGGTAATAAAGAACTTGTTTGCCAATCTTCTAATTTTATCTGACAAAATCTCTTGACCAGCCAACTTTAGTAGTACAATATTTTGGGTCCATTGAGGGGAGACCTAATGCTATTCAGGAGGGCTTTTGTTTGGATAACATTAAAAGGTTTTAAGTGATTTTCAGACCATTTATTTATTATGTGACAAATATAATAAAAAACACTGCATATGCTGTTATTGACTAAATTAATGAGATCTCTTGATCTCGGCCCATAGATGTTTTATATGCCATAACTTTTGAGTGCATTGATCCTTTTCAAGGCTTTTACTGCTTAGTTGATTTTTAATATATAATTTTGACAACGTTTAGAAAAAAACTCCTAAATATTTAATAGAAGTTTGCCATTGTGGGAAATCCAGCCAATAAAATATTAGGAAGAGTATAATTTCTTTTATTTGATAATTCAGCTATTGTACATTTCTCTGGGCTTAAATTTAATTTCCAATATTTACACCACTGGAAAATTCTTTTTCCAGAGTATTTTTTGTATTTTTGCAAATAACATCAAGGGATTTATGAGAGCAAAATAAAAAAATGTCGTCAGCATAAACCAGGCATTCAACTTCCGATTCTAAGGTTTCAAAAATATCATGCATGTAGATAGTATACAAAATATGAGATAGGACACTGCACTTGGGCTAGGCCTTGCCGGAACAAGCTTTTGGGAGAAAAATAACCCCTCCATTTTATTTGGAAGGATCGGGATGTGAGAATTTATGAATCCAATTTGCTATATTTCCTGCTATACCAGTGTTTCTTCTCAAAGTGTGGGGCGCGCCCCTGGGGGCGCGATGACCAAGGGCGCGAGCGTATCGAAAATTTAAAGATTTTTAAAAAAATAACCGGAAGAGAAGTAAAACAAAATGCTTTCTTCCATAATAAAAAAATACACACACAACAACACTGACATAATTTATATTTATTATCTGGCTTTTTCGTCATCAAATAGCTATCTTTGATCCCAAACCAAATTAAAGAAAAAAAAAAAAAACATTTTGTTTTATTTGCTGTTTTTTCCTCAATGAGAGATTTTTTTTATTACGTTTTAACATCAAATATTACTCGTTAAAAGAAAAAACGATACCCAGACGCTGAAAAAAATTCTAAGAAGATAAACAATTCACCGCTGTAATTATTATTGAAATATTGTACATTAGTTGTAGAAAAGAAAAAGGAAGTCATGATTCACTTTTCAGCCAGGCTGCATAGTACGTTTGCTAATCATTTGATTGACCTTCAATCTTATGGTATGGTTATTATCAATATTAGTTCCCTCCCATCTTTTATGTGTTTGCTTTTCGCTTAGGAAATTGTAAATAATTGAGTTTGCGATATTTGGAAAAGAATTGATTGGTTTAACATTTCTGTAGGATAATTGAAAAAGTGTCTGATTTGCGTCCTTTATTATGGTCTTGTACTTTTGAATCATTTTTAGTTCAGTTTTATTGGATTTTTCTCAAATCATCAAAGAAAATTGAATAGTCCTTGAAAGAAGGTAAGTATACTTTCTATAATTAAAATATTCACTAGAATTCCGATTTGTATCGTGTACAGTAAAAATAATTCTAAACAAATGATTGGGGTGACTGAGTCCCCCCGCACTACCATTAGCGTTAGTATCGAGTACGCGCCTGCTCCGGGTTAAAACATTTTGAAGTCTTCTGGCTTTAAATGTTAAAAAGTAACACAATTATTCTTCATCGGAATTTTTTATATTCTTTTTCATAATTTAACATTAATTCTAAATGCTAATTGTGTGAGGTTTAAAATTACAGTTCTTTTAAACAGTTATTTACAATTATAGCATTTATCTAAAAAAAAATCATTTTACATTTTTGTATACAATGTCGTGCACATAGTTTTACTCTCTTTACAGTTCAGCTATTATATCAAGAATGTTTTATTTTTTAAAAATGAACTCGTGCGAAGAGTCGGTGTTTCAGCCAGTATACGTTTGATGTATCAGTACTGAAGAAGGTATTTTATAAATAATTTCTTATTACTGAATTTGGCCGCGGTAGCCGAGTGGTATAGGTATCGGATCGTGGCTTGCCTTGTCACGAGTTCGGCCCAGTACCACTAAAGACGCGCCATGTAGGGCAGCGATGTATGTTAAATCTGTTGAGAGTTGAAACGTTTTCCCGTTGGTGTGGTGTGGTAGTTAGGATAGAAGGGTGCCAGCTCGGGTGTCATCCACGTCACCTGACCATGGTTCAAAATTACGTGGTCCGTCGTCAAAGGCCCTCGTGCAGCTGAACAGTGCGACGTTAATATTCAATCAATCAATCTTATTACTAAATTAAGAACAAGTTTAATAATTATTAGGGACTTCCACGGGCTTTTCTTGTAGAGGAAAGTTTTCAAAGGAAGGTTTAATATCAGAAATTGACACTTAAAGAGTTATTTTTCTATATTTAGCTGAGATCTATATTTTGTCTTCAAGGCATCCACTGCAGAAAATCCGGTTTGAAAAAGGTAGGATGTTGAAAATGGTAATAGTATACGAAGTGCTTTTGTTTTCAGTACAGATAATTCCTCATCCACCTCTACCCCAAATTCAAAAGGCGATTTATTACAAAATTGCCTTTTAATTTTCACTGGATGTGAAATCTATGAAGATTTCTTCTTCGGAAGTTGAGAGCCCTTCTGGAGTATCTTGAAATAGATCCCTAATCCACTCGTAACTTGCTACCAAGCTGTCCTCATCCAGAAAATACTTTTTTAAAATTCTTTGCCAACATAGCTAAATGATTTTACATGTTTAAAACAACTTTCACATGTTGTTGACAGATTTGTAAGTTTTAACACATATCGAGCTGGGGCTTTTTTCCATCATTTTCTTCAGCAGTGGTAAATCCAAAATTTAAGTATTTTTGAGAAGATCGCCTTGATTTAATTTTCGGAACCATGCTCGTTCGTCTGTGTACTTGTTGATTCTTTATTATTATGGTCGAATGTTTGCTTACGACTTAAAAATGTATGTATGATATTGTTTTAATCTACTGCCGTAAATACTTAATTACCGTGAATTATAATTAACGTGGAAATTTTAAAAAATGTACATTCAAGCTAGATTAGGTAGCTATAGGAGTATCGAGTCGACCAAAACTGACTGGAATTGTACGAGGAAAAGCATTTTTACATGTTTTGCGCAGACGTCCTATAGGTTGCCCAGACTCACGCAAACGTACCCTATAATGCCAGATGTGATGGATATGATAGAGAGCAACATAGACTAGACTATTTTTCAATGACATTTTGTACTTTGAGAAATAGATGAAAGAAAAACATATTTTTAATTAAATATATCATTTTGCGATCAGTTCCAATTAAAAAATTAGAGGAAAAAAATAACATAATTCTAAGTAATATATATTTTAAGTAATTTTCTTAAAATATATATTATAAAATATACACAAAAATTTAATATACTTATCGTATTAATTTGTACGGTTTATAATTAAGATCGTATTGTAACTTTAGCGTCTCTCTCTCAAAGTGCATTTTTATTGCAGTAAATACATTATTGTTGTACAGGGGGCGAGACAAAAATTATGATTGAAAATGGGTCGCCAGTATTGAAACTTTGAGAAACACTGCTTTTAATGTATGAGTGGTGCACAGAGTATTTTTATGACTAATTAATTAATACTAAATTAAGAACAAGTTTAATAATTATTAGCTACTTCCTTGGACTTGTCTTACAGAGGAAAGTTTTGAAAGGAGTTTTTAAGATAAGAAATTGTGACCCTCTGAGTTCATTTTCTATATTTAGCTGATATCTATATTTTGTCTTCTATAACCATCGCATTTTGTAATATGTTCAATTTAAAAAATCAGAGAAAGGAAAATAACTTAGTAATTATCCTATTACTTAACTTTTTTGCTTAAAAGTAACATATACAAAATTTAATACTTATGTCATGAATTTGTACGGTTTATAATAAATATTGTTGCTTTATCGTAAAGTGCATTATTATTACATTCAGTAAATTATTATGTATAAGGGGGCGCGATAAAAATTGTGATTGAAAAGGGGGCGCCAGTATTGAAAGTTTGAGAAGCACTGTGCTATACCAATTTGTAAACATTTATAAATAAGACCATCCACATAAACAGTCATATGCACTTTTAATGTCTAAGACTTATTCCTACAAAAAAAAATTTCTGTAATTTTGCATTCGTGTGCTTTATGTACCAGATAAGTAGCACTTCTGTTATCTTTGAAAGGAACGAAACCATAATGTTGGGGATGAGAGGATTTTCTTTATTTTTAGTTAAATATTGAAATCCTATTAGCCAAAATTCTCTCAAAAGTTTTTAATACAGAAGTCAGAGCTATTGGTCTGTAGGAAGATATCTTAGTTTTATCTTTACAAGGTTTTGGAATCGGGAGAATATATGAGAGAGAGAGAGATTGCATGCTTCCAAGAATCTGGAATGATTGCATTATCAAATAATTTTTGGAAATATCTTAAAATTACATCCCGTTGACCCTGATCAAGATTTTTAAAGAAAATTGCTGTAACATGATCCGCCCCAGGAGTTGTATTTTTTGAATTTTTTATTGCACTATGCAATTCAAGAATATGGAATGGTTTATCAAGAAGGTTATTTTTGTCGTAGAGAAAATCCAAAGGAAGCGGTTCATGATAGGCATTTTTAGATGCAAAATAATCAGCAAACATATCTGCTTGCAATTGAGGATGAATGATAAACCTATTATTAAGCTGAAGAATATTAAGAAGTTTTTTGATCCCGTGTCAGTAACTGTGGAAAATTTTTCAGAATATTAAAAAACATCTTGGGATTAGAAATATTATTGCATATCTTGTCCCAGTACATTCTTTTGGCATTTTTAATGTAGAATCTAAGTTTGCTCGCATATTGTTTATATCCTGATCCATAATTCAGATGAAATTTCTTTAATAGCTCTTTTCTAAATATTTTTAAGCTTATAGAATTTATAAACGTACTATTCCACCATGGTGGGAAGGATCTATTCGAGACTTTAATTTCCTAATATTATTAGTAATGACTTTTGATATCTTATCAGAAAGATTCTCAAATTAACTTCTGGATTATTTAAAAATAAAATGCGTTTGGTTCATAACTGCTTGCCAGTTTACTTTTAAAAATTCGTTTATTTGAACTGAGGGAGAGAAAGCTCTGTAATAATTGGACTATGATCACTTTCAAAGGAGCAATCTAAAACATAACTATTGCAGTATCCAGACATGCTTGAAGAACAAAACTGTGAGATCTATCAATGATGCTGCATCTGCTACGAACTTCTATATAGGTGGGAACAGTCGTGTTAAGAACCAAATTAGAATCAGTAATCCATTCAACAAATTCATTACTATACCTTGAAATGTGATCGATCCCCACATCGGGTGATGAAGGATTAAAAATCACCAAAAATAATCATTTGGAGCCATCAGGATTAGAGAAAAGATTTGATTATATATAATATTAAATCCCCGTGGAGCGTAAATATTTACAATATAAAATGAAATATTTCGAACATGTATTTTAATTGCGAGGATTTCTAATTCTCTGGTTTGTTGAATCTGTATAGGAATCTGTTGTGCAGAAATATTGGAAGGAACAACAATTAATAAACCACCACCTGATCTGTCTTCTCTATCTTTTCTAAAAATGATTTTATTTGGAAGATTTATATTATCGTGAATTGATAAAAGTTTCTTGAAAAATCCAGATATCTGCTTCAAAGAAAAGGGAGGGATATTTAACGATATGAATTTATTTTTGAGGCCTCTACAATTCCATTGAATTATATTCATAAATACTTAGAAAAAAATTAACTAGAACAAACTATCCTCCCTTTGAGGATAGAAAACCAAACTAATGAAGACAATAATTAGCCCCAAAACAAACTTAAATAAAAGAAACATATTTACAAAAATTCATTTTTACCTCCGCAATTATCCCCTGTCTATGTTGTGGATGCGTCGCTTTCACTAGAAGCGCGTGTTTTAAGGATTGAGGATTTATTACCAGCTTTTTTTTTTCCTGTGGGGTGACTCGATTTTCCCATTTCAAAAATCTTGCTAAGGTGAGAAATTAAAGATTTCATTGTTTTTAAAAGCTTCCATAATTAAAGTGGTTTGCTTTTTAATATTGCTTGAAAAGATGTCAGCATGTTTTCAAAGTTTTTTCTAGATAGTCTTGCATATCTAGGTTAACTGTATTAGTCTGGATTACTGCAGGGAATAAAGATGTCCCTTTTATTGTCCCGGAACCTTCTTCGCGCTTCTCCCAATATAAGATGTTGCTCACATTTCAATTCTTATATCTTTTTTTTCTTTTATATATTCAGGGCAAATTTAATGGAGTTGGCTGGGTGATCACCTTTGCAATTTATGCATCTTGAGTTATTAGAGCATTGTTCAGAATGTGAAACACCACAGTTGATACATATTGCAGTTTTTGGCAAATCTAGTAGAATGAAGAAAACTAAAACATGTTGTGCATTGTCTGGGTTTATCGATAAAGTTTGAATTCGATGATTGATGAACCACAGTTTCACCAGTTTCTGGTAAAGTTGTTCCAGTATTGTAATTAATACTGGTGAGAATTGTTGCTGTGAACCAGTTTTTAATAAATCTTCTCATCTCTATTATTTCAAAATTATTAGTTTCTTGTAGCTCTTTTTGCTATCTCATTCAAGAGATATATCAAAAGTGGTATTTCATAAATAAAGGAATCTTGACGTGATTCCCTCCCAAAGAATATTCGTTTTAACTGGACACATGTGAAATTTTCTCAAGAGATAGTATTTGTGCTGCACATACTGGAGTCTAGCGTAGAGAACCTTATCTTTCCATTACGAGTAAAAGACATACTTTTTATGTTTTCATGACGAGCAATTTTTTCTTTATTTCTGCATTTAAAAAGCTGTGGGTTAGACTTTGGAATCTGAGAGGATCCTTGACTATTTTCAACCAGATATTGATTTCGGATATAATTCTTTTTTGTCCAGCTCGTAGAATAATTTCCGTGTCCCTCAGAGGAAGATCTGAAAATTTTGAAAATCCTGTTTCCATTGTTAAACTATTATCGGATTAGGGTCGTTCAACATCAGAGACGATTAATCTAGAGTGACTCAGCTTGAATCTTTTTCAAATAAAAAAAAACCAGAGAATAATAGAAATTGGAAAGTACCAAGCAAAACCAAAAGTAGGAAAAAAACCCCTCTTGCTCTGAAAAGGGAACCAAATAAAGAATGATACATCCTTTTAAGACTTGGGGGAAATTAATACACCGTTTCTCAACCTTTCAACCGACCACCGCTGAGCGGGAAGCACACTCGGTAGG
>BMAU01013508.1:0-10129 GCA_019973935.1 Trichonephila clavipes
TAAAGGTACACACCGTACTGGGCGTCGTGCAAACAGACCACCACCGTGCAGTCTTCTGGCCACGGTAAAAACGCGATATAGGTCGTCCAGTCGCCTGTGTCGTATGTCTAGCGATTTCTCCCGCTGTCTGCCGCCTGTTTCTTCTGGTCTGTAAGACAATGTACCGGTCATCTGCGGGTGTGGTTCCTTGTGGACGACCACTACTGAACCCCCCGGATAGCTGTTCCTGTAGTTTGAAATTGTCTCCAAAGTCGTGAAACGATGCTGTGGGCAATTCGAACTCTGCAACCACACTTGTCACACTGCGGCCTTCCTCCAGCTTCCCAATGATTCGACCTCGGTAAGCATCCACATGTCGTCTAACAGATTGATTATTCGCCATTTCTCGCTGGGAGGCAGCAACTCGGTGTGATTTTAACTGCTATACGGCGTGCAATCTCTTTGCCAAGAAATACTGTTCTTACACCGACACCATGCTTTATACTCAGCTCTCCCCCATTACGTCTACCTGCATATCTGCGCATGTACTACCGTACATCACCTTACTTAATCTCCTGATTGGTCTTTCTGTCCGCTCTGCTTCTTCGTTCAGCTGATATGCTAATTTTTCGACATCGTCCTTAATTTTTGCATATCAGTGTATATTATACCAATGTAAATGTGTATTTTAATTTTTTATTTTGTCAGAATGCATTTTGTTTTGTTTCCTTTCAGTAAATTTGTAATTTTTGAAATCTTTTATTTTTGACTTTTTGTTATGCTCGCACCCCTTTTGTAAGGTCATTACGCCCCCAAGGGAGGGCGTGCCCCACAGTTTGAGAAACACTGCCGTATCTCCTTTTTTTTAAAAAAAAAAAGCTGTGTCAAGTAGTCGGATACCTTAAAGGAAGTATGTATTCATTTGGATATGCCTACACCCCCCACACACATAAAAACCAAAACATATATATATATATATATATATATATATATATATATATATATATATATATATATACAAAAATTTAAAATGAAGGAATTTACTGCTTCTTTTGCATGAGAAATTCCCATACATTTGTAATGTAAGCTTAAAAATAACTTCCATTCCCTTTAAACAAATTCAGATTTAAAAAGCAGATAAGTGGAGAAATGTCATGCGGCCATAAGGTTGCATAATATTTTCACATGTTTCACTTCGATTAATACTTAAGTCAGAAAAACTGTCTTCAAAATAGGGATTTTATATTTTTATTGCTAAAAATATTTAAAAAATAATTTTAATAAATCCATCATGAACGTTTATATGACAAATCAACGTCTAATGCAAATATTGTCTTAGATATATCAAAGGTAAGATGACCAACCGTCCCCCTGTGGGCTGGATAGTCCTCTTTTTATAGGTTCTGTCCTGCCTCGAAAAGTGACCTCCTTTTCAATATTTTAAGAAACTGATCTGTCAATCTCTATTTAGAGATGAACCAAAAATGTTTTCAATATGTCGAAGAATATCATAGGAAATATGTCTTCAATGGTGTTTTTTGACTTAATCACAAGTAAATTGGGGAGATATAGAAAACTGAGTTTTTATCGAAAGAAATGCCTGTTAAAATTGATGACAATTGTTTGCTTGAGGAAATTAGAAGACTGAATGTATATTTAAATTCCAACTAATTGAAATAATATAAAATCAACATGTTGGAATTAATGAAAGATGGAAGGAAATACTTAACCACACACACACACACACACATTTCAAAAATGAAACCTTTCCATATGATAATTTAGTTATTTTTGTTTAATTTACGTTGTACTGTCCTGGAACTAGTGCAACAGTTAAATGAGTTTTTTCAGTTGGTAATGATTTTTGGGCAAGTGAGAAATTAATATTGAATGTTGATATTTTAGTTGCAATACTTACGGTAAAATTTAGTTTGAAGGAGATATATGTTGCTCCGAAATTTCCAATGACATAGAAAATAATATATTGACAAAAAAATGTTCAATGGGGATATACTCGTTCAAGTTAATAATTAAAATGAATGCAAGTGTAATTAACGTATTTTTATTTGAATTAACAAAAGGTTTCATATTTTTTTACGTTGTAACTGTTTCTTAAGTTTTTCGACCTCGAGCGTCATCCTTTTCATTGTAAAAAATTTGGTCATCTTTTTAAAGATTATTCTAATATATTGTTACGTAGATTAGGGTTCGAATATTTCATGCTAGACAGTTCTTTGGGAAACTTGAAATTTTATTGCCGAAAGCACTCCTTAGAACTGCAATATACAACAATAATTTTTGCAAAATGAATCTCAAAAGGTTGTCACACCTTCTACAGCACTCATCGACACAACTGTCACTGTCTAGAAATCCAAATAAGTAATGTATTCGTAAGCAATCACTAGATCGAAGCAACTCTTCAATAACTCAAGACAAATACTAACTCTTCAACGGTTAAAATACCACTAACTCAGTTTATGCGAGTGACTCCCTGATTATAGGCTGCATGAACCTGTCGAGAAAAGACCAGCATACGTGATAGATCATGATATTCATGGATTTCTTCAGTAATTTCCAGATAAATCCATATGGTCAGCAACTAGCCAAAATGGTCTCCAAAAATGATTCCAACTTGGTTTTATTGCTAACATTATGCCAAGTGTCCACTAAATCGATCTTATAATGTAAGGATTGGCGTTGCTTGCGAATAATACAATTTTAAAATAAAATAAATACAACAGAAATAATATTAGGAATTTATCCACTTCCATCCTCTCAAAAATTCACAAATTTGTTGTAATAGTGCAGAATGCCACTGAGAATTGTACCTCGTGCCATAAGTTGCTGACCACTGTTCCATAGAATATCCAGTTAAATCATAGAATTCAATTATTTTATATACTTTAACTGCCTAGTTATTTCAATAAATATCTAGTTCTTAGAAATAACGGATTTCACACTTTATATATATATTATATAACGGTAACATACACATTATTTAAACAAGGATGGAATTCGGCTATGTATGTAAAATATTAATTTGTAAGGCTATAAAAAAATTCGAACCAACTATTTCTAATATATTTATTTATGTTGGAGTCTTTCTTAACATAAAACAAATATTTATATTAAATATTTAAGTATCGTTTAAGGTTTGCACTTTCAAATGCCGTGCATTTTGTGAAAAACTAGTCAAGAAATTAAAAGAATATCAGGAAGCATTCGCATAAAAACATATAAGACAATTTTGAAAAAGTTCTTCATAAAAATGCTGTTATTCTGAAAGTTAAAATTTATTTTATTAATCTCTTGAGCTTTGTAGAGATTTATAATCTTAGATTCAAGAAAGAACTGATTTTTTTAACGGAGCTATAGAACTTTTATGTAAAGTATTAGTGCATTGACTTATGCCTAAAATTTTGCATAAATAATTATTTTACTATATTCCCACTATTTTTAAAAACGAAAAAAAAGTTTATCTCTTATATTTTATAAAAATAACGATTCAAACGTTTTGTTGAGCAAATATTGACATTAGTTCAAGTCTACAATTTGAAAAGAAGTTTTAACTAAAATGAAAGAGGAAACTCTTCATTGCATATAAAAATATAATACAATACAAATACAATGCACTTTGTCTTTTCCTTTTTTTTAGTTTTTAACAAAGAACACTGGTTTGAGTGACTTTATATATATATATATATATATATGCTTTTTATATATTTTTTAAATTTTACTCTACTATTTCTTATGGAAAAAATGACGAAGAAAGCAGGAGAAAAGTATTAAAGTTATTATAATATATCTAAGACTTTTAAGAGAATATGCTAAGATCCATACATACATAAAATTCGATAGGGTCTTTTCTTTGTTGATTAGAGATCAATTAAGTCCAATTTCTACGGAAATAAATTCTAAAGGAGGGTGTGGTGGTTACTGGAGGATTATGCATAAAACTTGCCGTTTATGCCCTATCAGACCTACAAAATTGAGTTTCGATTAGCATGCTTTCTTTGTTGAGTAGATATTCGTTAAGAATGATTTTGCCAAAATCAACAGCCAAGGATAGGGAGAAGGTGATGTTACCACATATATTTTCCAATTTTTGAACTGTTAGACCTACAAACTTTAAATTTGGCAAGTGCATATCTTTCTTTCATTAAAGATCCCGAAACAGTGGATTTTACGGAAATCGATACCAAGAGGGGTTGTGGGGAGTTATGGAGTCGTTTAAGATAAAATAAAAGCTCCTTTTTCTCTGAACTGTTAGACCAATAGATTTAAAATTTGTTATGCATGTTTCTTGTGTTGAGTAAATATCTGCTAAAAATAGTATTGCGAAGTCGTTCCCCATGAGTGAGTCTTAATTCGCAGTTAAGGGATTAATTATAAGCCGTAGAAATGATCAAGACAAGTGTTAAGTTTTGCTAATAACTGTACCCACGTGGTCACTGGTAATTATTCAACTGGTTCTCCGCTTAGTATTGATACATTGTTAAGTATATGTTAGTTTTATTTTTTTATTATGTCAGAATGTTGTTTGTTTGCTTACGTTCAGTAAATTAATATATATATATTTAAATTATTTAAATTATTGTTTTTGATGTGCTCGTTCCGCTCCAGTGTGGAGGATAGCTTGCACTACAGTTTGAGAAAAGCTTATATATATTGTTTGCATTATTTTTTCGTGTGTTGATTTTAGATATAAAAATGTCCAATGCAGGAATTTCCTCGCATTTTTCAAAATTTAATATTTGCATTTCTTTTTCATTTAAACTGTTATATAAATTTGGGAATCACAATAAAGAAAATTTAAACATAACAGTAGAATAAGAAAATTGTCTTATCCGTCTATTAAATAACTGGAGAAACACACCATTTTGCTGCATTGTTCTTAACTACTCATCTCCATCCCGAGTCTTCCCTCCCCAAATAATCCAGAATCCAGCCTATTGATTCGATTCAACCGATCAGGTGGAAGAGACAGAAAGATCAACTTGATTAGGAAATGTGTTTCGAGAGGAATCTGAGTCAGCCCTCTTTTTGTTCTGTCTGATTCAGCCAAACAAACTGCGACTTCCCTAAATTTCTCTCTTTTATGAACTCTTCTAATTAAAGACTTTTATCCCTACGAGTTGGTTTGAAGTGAATTGAGAAAAATACCTACCTCTAAATATTTAGTTGTGAAAATTATATTGATTAATATGTATCGAGAAAGGTCAGTTTTTCAGCTGTGCGATATTTTTTGTCTTATGAAATAAGCAATTTTATATAGCTAATTGTATATTATATAGGCAAAAAATATAATTGAATTTCGGGAATCGTAAATTGTACTGCTCAAGAACTGTTTTTGAAAATTAATAACGAAAATTCATAATATTTTTTTAATAATTGCTCATAAATGATTCGGGAGGGTACCCCATGTTCGCTCAACTTTCGACCAATCCCCATTGTATATTTTTTGCAATGTTCATACTCACTCATCACCTAATTATGAAATTGTAATTTACATGTAATATCTAGTTATAATCTGTGTGTACTTAAATTTAGTGCCTCTTCAAATGAATGTTCCTAATTACCTTTTCGTCTAAATTAATTTGAGTTTTCCTTCCATCTTTACTTCTGCACCTTGACAGAGCCACTTACAATTGCCCTTGAATAAATATTGATGCCTACAATTTTACACATAAACCGACTTTTCCAAAACTCTGTCTTAGTAATTTATTAATAGTCATGACAAATGTGAATCTTACAGGGAATTGAGTACGTTTCAGTAGAAATGTTCTATCCAATTTTCAGTAGCCAGTTAGAAAATTCTAAATCTCAAAAGCAGCGCTGTTCCTTACATTGTAATAGCGTTTTATTAGAAACCGAGAAATATTCGCGATACAGCCAAGTTGGCATCACTTTTTAATACCAAATTTGGCCACTTGGCTACAAATTTATTGCCCATATGATTACTTGTGGAAATTACGAGAGTAATCTATAACATTTATGATGTAAGCGGATTTTTATTAAAAGGGCTGGAAGTTAGAGGGTGCTGGTTTTTGGAAATCGTGTTTGGTGCTCCTCTTTAGTTAAGAGGACTTGGTACCCTAAAAATCACAAACCTATCGTTTTTTTTATTTTCATTTAATCTTATTCTTTGCATTATTATCTTTCGATTGATATATCACTTGTGCATGTCGGAAAGTTAGAAGTTGAATAAAACTTCATTTGAAAACAAATTAGGCAATTCAGCCACACCCCCTTTTTTAGAAAAAAAGCTAAAAAATGCGTTATGATAAAAAAATCTATTTTATAAATAGAAATAATAACTATAAAGAATGTGTAGTATTAAAAGCAGAATATTTCCGAGGCAATACAATAATGTAATTTTTCTTTCTTTGTGAAAGGTGTGCATGTAAAATTTTTAAATTAAGGCATTTTATATTAATAATTTTATAATTTCAGTTCTTATTCCTGATATATTTTTTCATACAAATGTAATACTTTAATATTATAAGAAAGAAAAACAGCTAAAATTTCTGTCGTGACAGAAATTTTTTTTTAAAATTTTTCTTGAGTTTTCTTGTGCAATTAGTACTCTCTAAAAGTTGATCATTTATAAACATGTGTGGGTTGAAAACATATGAAAATGCAATTATTTTAAAGAAAAACGTATAAGTAATATCTTAAAAGTGGTATTTTAAGTTTAATTAAGCTTATAATAATTATTTTTCAGAATTATATACTTCAAAGTGGTTTTTTCTCAGTTTGTGTTTTTCGAAAACCTTAGTGCATTCAAAAATGCTACTCCTTCGACAATTAATCACCAATCACTTCAATTTTTCCTGCGTGTTAAAAATAAAGCATGTAATAATAAAATTAAGGATCCGTTTTGTTATAAACTGAATACTTTTTTTAAAAAAAAAAAAAAAAATAAAGTGTAAGACATGTTGGGTTTTTCGTTGATTTTTAGTCTGTATATCAACATTTTATTTTTTTCTCGAAAACGAATGACGTTATTCTAAAATCGATCCCTAAAGTTGTTAAGAACATCCATAAAGAATATTATAAACAAAATTTCAGGTCAAGAAATTATTTTTTTTACAAAAAGGAGTAGGATTTTAAAATTTTCCCAATTTTCTTCAAAAAATTTAAATTTTTAAAATTGTGTGAATAATATATGAAAATTTTCATCTGGTAACATTTTCTTGAATAGAAACATTGTATAAAATGTTAAAATATAATTTTAAATACGTAAATAAAAGTTTGCTCAAAGGGTGCCCACACAAGTCCCCTTAAATTCAACTATTTACGACCTATTAATACTAACTGTATCTTATGTATAAAAAACATATCACAGCATCACGAAAATCTTTTTTAAGTAGAGATATTAATGCATAAATTTATATTAATGAATTATAAAAGCTGTGCCTAAAATCAAAAATGTAACGCAAACATCCGTTTGCGTTGTGTGAGAAACCGAAGGAACAGATATAACGAAAGGTAACAACCTGGATTCCAAGTATTTTAAAGTATAATAAGGTTACAAAGTATGTTATTTGAGCGAGTTAGTTCTACAGAACAATAATTAGTATTGTTATAATTTTTAATATTTGTAAATGAAGAAATGCTGCGCTCGGATATGTCCTCTAGACATTGATATCAGAGTCTCATATGGGAGTCAAGCTCAAAGGCTAACTTGGGACAAACAAGCAAGTTTTAACTTCAGGTGGGCTGCAAAAAATCAATAATCAGAGAAACATAGTTTTTGTTTTGAATAATACATTATAATAAAAATACATGACAGAATAAGAAAAGGGAATTGTTACTTCCTATGACAATTCAAATGTCTTCTCCCACCAGCCATGTTTCCTTTTTCAGGGGAAAGTTTGTTTCAGTGATTACTTTCAAAACTGATCCAAGGTAAGCATCAGTAATACTATTTAAAACACGAGACTGCACAAATCAATAAGCGTAATATCAATTAAGCAATAGTCCTACACAATTTATACGTCTTTGTTACGAAACCGAAAAAATATTTTATATCACGTTTACCAATCCGTACAAGATATATAGTTTAAATGATACCCATATTATTACACTCTGACTAAAATTTTACGCAAAAAATTCGTTTTTTTTACAGTTTAATACTATGAGGTATCCAACTACGTTCGGAACCATGATTTTGCAAAAGCAAGATTTTGCAATGGATAATTTTTCATGATATTTAGTGTAACTTAGATTAGAAAATTGTTTGCATAAAATTGTTTAAGGGACATTTGACAAAAACTATTTATTTAAATATAATATTTTGTCCAAAAATTAACTTATAATTTTTTTTCAAAATGTTCTCCTTTTGTGAAAAATGCTTCTATTATAATAATAGTTTGCCTGTATATAGCTCAGACCTCTGTTCAGAGGCTCAACTAGAATTTTTGAAATATATAACTTAGAAGTGGGTTTATTCATATTTTACGACAACAGAGGGGAGCAAGTTTGAAAAAACACCAATAAAGTATTTCAAATGGTGGTAACTCTGAAAATAATGTGAATTTTTCAAACATTAAGTTAATTATTTAACGGGACATCTTATTAATAATCTATATTTTTAGATTTTCGTTCAAAAATAAATTGTTGATAGTTATTTAACAGTTGAACATTTAATCAACTTTCCTTAAAGCATTTGTTTTGTACTTGTTAAAATTATTTGAACATCCTCAATTTGTTAAAAAGTCTGAAACCGAACTTTTGACATGATTTAGATATTATTTATGCTTAAATATCGTACATATTTAATTGCTGTGTATTCAAAATAAAGGTACACGCATTTTTATTAATAATATAGGGGGAGAGTATCATTAAAAAAATGGCGAATTCTACCTATATTTTGCTGTGTCGGTTTGCTATTTTGTTATGCATTATGATGTACCGATATATTGGCCGGAGCCACAAAAATGTTTGTTGTGTGGCTCGCAGGCCGCAAGTGTGACTCTCCTGTTCCACATCATATGTCCAGATAGATGATAATTTAAAATTCAATTGACACAGATATAATTCAAACTAACACCAACACACACCTTACTTTTATCTTTCTCCTAGAGCTCTATTCATATCTTTAAATAGTTGTTGTTGTTGTTGTTGACTAATTCCTCCTGTCTAGCCGCAGGCTAGACCAGGTCCATGAGCCCAAGAGTCCTCAGGAAATCGTACACCAAAAGAGGACTGGAATAGATGTCCTCCTTTCAAGTCCTTGCACAAAACAAAAGATGATCTGGAGTTGCCTGTACCAAATTGCATTTAGTACAACTCCCCCTCTCGTAAATTTTCTGGCCGGATTAAAGAAAAAGGCCTCTAATGTGTCCACTTGCAAGCTACTAATAGTTGTTTGGACGACTCTATCCGCCTTGATGGAAAGGGCACCCCCGCCTGGGCCTGCAAGGCCTATTGTATACCAGGGTGAGTCGGAGGAGTCTTCCATAGTTCTTGAATCAAAAAGATTTCGTTTTAGAAAAATTTCCGAGAAAGTCAAAAGTTCTTCTCGACATTAAATTTTCAGTGACACCTTCCTTGGCTAAAGGTCAGCTGTGTCATTGCCAAAGAGACCAATGTGAGATGGAATCCATTGGAAGTAAATCTCATGTTGCTGGGAAAGTTCTTTAAGATTTTTAAGAATTGAGACCGATGTTTTGTCTCCAACATTTGTCCCCAGTCGCTAAGGTGTTGGATAGCACTTCGGCATCACATAATATCCATATTTCATCAGGAGATGTCATCGTCTTGATGATTCGGAGAGCTTCATCAATGGCAATTAACACGGATCTAAAAAACAGAACAAAGTCCGAATTCCTAATTTTGAGTATTATGAGAAACAATTAGGAGCCTTTATAAAGATACTTACTGCCACATGAGTTTTTTCGTCTTTGCTACCGTCGGTATAAATTTGCATTGCAGTAGCTGGAATTTTGTTAATAATCTCAATGCTAATTGACGTAAATTTTCAGGTGGATCTTGATTTTTGGAAGTATGAGCTCCATTCCTGGTTTTAAAATGGACTCTAGGCAATCCCTCCTGAGGGTTAAATACGTTCTTCAAAAAATGTTCTTCAATGTCCTGATCTAATAGGTCCATCGCTTGCATTCGAGAGAAAGGACTGTCTCTTTTT
>BMAU01013511.1:0-41686 GCA_019973935.1 Trichonephila clavipes
AGACATAAAAATTATTTTTATATTTCTCATCTTAAAAATGAATAAACAGGCAGCAAAAAATAGAAAATACATAGTTTTTAATCAATAAGTTTGCGAGCTAAAAATTACCATTAAATGATATATATTTCCAGTGGCGTAACGGAGAACTTTTGGGCCCCCTGCAAAGTCAGGTTTTGGGCCCCACGTTGAATTTACAAGCGGTAGGCACTTGCTTCAGTCAGGCTTAGGCCCTTAGGAGAACCTGCAAAACCTCCCCGCGATGGGAGGGTTGCGGGTGGTGTATGTTACGCCACTGTATATTTCCTTTAAACAAACAGATTCTCCTTTTTATGTGAAGATTAAAGTACCAGAAACTATGGAACATTTTATATTAAACCTGTATCAAATACAAATCGCAGCGTGAATGAAAAAATTTTATCTCCAAACACGGAGAATGGTCTTATTCCTAAATAGCAATGTAAAAACAATAGAGCATGTTCAAAAGTTGAAAAGTTTTTGACATCAACCAATAGATTCTAAAAATTCCAGCTAATAGTTTCCTCAATACTCTACTTTCATTAATCTCAGTTGAAGCACAAGGAGATAATTCAATCTACTGAAAGACAATGCAATCACGAACTATGCGTTACAACTTGGATTAAAAACTAATCAAAACTTTATGGAGCATAAGGCATTAGCCAAGTGTCCACTATTACAGTTATTTCACTGTACTGAACTGAACTGAACTGACATTCAAAACAAAATATTTTATTTAAAATAGAGATATATGATACTTGAGTGTTAGTAATTCCTAGCTCTGCGCCGAGAGTCGCGGATTTAAAGTTTTTAATTGGCTCGGCCAATCAGCTTCCTGCTACACGCTAGCATGACAATACTTATGCCGCACCAGTCTGGGGTTACGCAGCAAGAACCAATATTAATTTACTTGAAAGCTCTCAAAATTTAATTATTCGACAGATTCTTGATGCCCATTGGTATATGAGAAATGTCGATCTTAGAAGAAACTTTAACATTCCTACTATTAGACAGACTATCCGTAAAATCTCCACTAACTTCTTTAAAACAGTAGATGAGCATGACTGCCCATCTATTCAAGATATTCCTAATTATTACTCCCACTTTTCTGTTAGAAGGCCAAGAGATGTCTTGGTCAACCCCGATTTTGATTAATTTTTCTATTTATTTTTTCATTTCATCATAAATCTTATTTTTTCATTCTCTGCGATCCAACTCTGTTGAATCGCAGAAGCGCTCTGATTGGCTACGAAACGAAAATTAGATTTAACGGGTGCCAGCGAAATGAATCGCTTATACCCAAATTCGCGGAGAGAAAGTAGCAATGAAAATCAATATCTGAATACACTCCCCCGCAGGGGGGAGGATGGAGGAAGAGCGGCCAGACGAAAACGAGACAAAAGTACGTTACGCGGGCAGGAATGGAGGACTCTGATTGGCTATCACCTCCTTGAACCTACTTATACCAAATTAGCTGAACTTTTTGCTCGGTTAATAGGAATGCTCTCTCTCATTCACTGCTCATTTTTCCATCTGAAGATAACTTTTCCCGCACTTTTCTGATCATGGTTCTTCGCTGCAACCCGATTGGCCAGCTCTTCTCCGCCCACTTTGGGCTCTCATTGGTTCAGATTTGCTAGCTCTTAAAAGAGCTTTTTGTTTTATTCTTATTAAATATTTCTATTTTTAAAAGTCATACACAATTTTTAATTTTTAAAATTATTAAAATATCTTATTAAAATGGGCATTGGAAAATTTTTACAGTCACTTACATTCCAGGACAGGAGGTTAGAGTCCGGAAGGACTAAGTACTCCAATAATACGTGCAACGAGCGAGTCCGATCAACATATACATACCGGATATGGGATGGAGCTCGCTTCGCGAGCCATATGCCCAGTAATTGCACCGAAGGCACTTGAGTGTTACAATACACGCGCATTGCAAAACAAGTGACTAGAATTTTGGGATGAAAGATGGGTTGAAGTCTCCTTTCTGAAAGGCATTTTCAGTCTAGAGATTACAGTGGCATTTAGTAATTCATTCGAAAGAAAAGTTTACTATAAATCGTTTCCTTCAATGGGAAGTTCAACACAGCACCCTATTATTCATACACTTGAATTATCCAAATTTGGAAAAGCTTCTGATGAAGACTTTTTATCTCCTTAAAAAACCACCTACTCATGTTTTCAAGTAAGAAATCTTCAATATGTCATTACCAACGGACCTATTTCAGTGCCATAATTTAAATATGTCTTCCCATACACACACAAAAGAAAAATCTTTTGTTTGTGAATTTTGCTCGAAATGTTTTTCAAGCATAATAACTTTTGAAAATCATTCGCATATTCATTCTAACAAAAAGGCCTATACTTGTGAAATTTGCAATAAAGTGTACACTCGTCAGTATAATTTAAAAACTCATATGCGTATTCATGCCACTGAAAAACCATATATTTGTGAAATATGCAATAAGGCCTTCTCTGAAAGGAATAGCTTAAAAAGTCATTCGACAGTTCATACTAAAGAAAAGCCTTATATATGTGAAATATGTAGTAAAGCTTTTTCTAAAAGCCATGATTTAAAAAACCATTTGCGTATTCATACCAATGAGAAGCCTTATATTTGTGAAATATGTAATAAAGCTTTCTCTCAAAGCAATATTTTAAAAAGCCACTTACGTATTCATACCAATGAAAAGCCTTACATTTGTGAAATATGCAATAGGGCTTTCCGCCAGAGTAGTATTTTAAAAATTCACTTACGTATTCATACCCATGAAAAGCCTTATATTTGCGAAGTATGCAATAGGGCTTTCCGCCAGAATAGTATATTTAAAAATCACTTGCGTACTCATACCAATGAAAAGCCATATAGTTGTGAAATTTGCAGTAAAGCTTTCTCTCAAAGGCGTTTCTTAACAAGACATTTGAGTACTCATACTAAAGAAAAGCCTTATGTCTGTGAAGTTTGTGAGAAAGCTTTCTCTCAAAGGCGTTTCTTAACAAGACATTTGAGTATTCATACTGGAGAAAAGCCTTATGTCTGTGAAACTTGTAAGAAAGCTTTCTCTCTAAGGTATCGCTTGAATCGTCATTTGGTTCTTCATCAGAGAAAACAACAGCAGATTATATAACTTTTTTTTATGCTATGTATTTTATATTGATATCAGTGACATTTATAAAGTGAATCTTTTATTTAAGATTGTGGAGCATGAAATTTTTTACTTGAATTGTGTGCATTTTTAAATGGCACTTTAGTACGTTTTTGTATTATTTTGTATTGCTGTTATTAGGTTATAAATATTGCATCATTTTTATAAGTTATTTTTAAAAGTATAACTTTAAAGTTGGCATTGTTGCAATAGTACATAATACCAAAATTTTAAGTTAAATATAAAAATTGACAAGTTGAGATTCATGAAAAACAATTTATTTTGGATGAGTGAGTGAATATTAATGTTGCACTGTTCAGCTACATGAGGCTTTAGGCGAGGAACCTCGTAATTTTGAACCATTGTCAAGTGACAAGGCTGACACCAACGACAATTTATTTTGAATGCTATATTATTTTTCTTTTTTAAACATTAAAAATTGTTTATTCTGTTTAGTTTTACATGATATAATATCTGGGTGTGGTTTTTGGAAGAGTTACGTGGGTACTTGTGTATTATCGCAACCGTATTGGTGACATTATATGAAACAAAGCATATATTTGCCAATTCAGCGTGTACAGGTATTGCGAAATTTAGGTTGCCCACTTGGTTAGTTGGCTTAAACATTACCATTGTTATGATAATACATAAATACTGCTTTATATCTTAATAAGGTGATATAATAAGAAAATTTTTTTCTTTTCTTTTTTTAAACATTTATTCTTTCACTAAAAAGAAACTGCATCATATTTAAAGAATCAAATGGTTTTAATGCTAGCAATATCATATTAACATGTGATATTCCTGAAATAAATTTTTGAATTGAATTGAATGAAAATGATTTACTTCAATTATATTTGGTATTCTGTGTGATTTTTAATTTTTTATGTATGATATACTATATACAAAAATTGCTTGAATGTATTTGTATTACAGGCATTTTTATATGACACATCAGTCAATTATTGCATATTTAAATCCGAAATTATGTTGATAGTTAGAATTATCGCAACCATGCTAACTTTCAAGATAACTCACCAAACTGGGAGCCCTGATTTTGCAAAGGACATAAACACTGAATGCAACCATGTGCCATGATTCGTATATTTTTGCTTGCCCTAGTCTGGGCCTAACCTTTCATTGCTATGTCAAGCTCAAATACTGAAATCCGAATCTGGGATTTACTGAATTCTTAAGTTATAAAATTAAGAATATTATTATAATGTATAATCCATACATTTTTATAATTGCAGAAAATACTAAAATAATATGACAATAAATTAATAACAATAAGATATAAAATAAATCATAATAAAATTAAAAAATTGAATCAGATAATAAAAATTAGTTTTTTTTTTCTTTTTTTTTATTATTTACTTGAAATTACTAATTATTTTATACATACTATTAGACTTAGTGCTCCATATTCTCTTCAGGGTATTCTATTTTTACACTTTGTGTGATTTTATTCTAAGTTGCCAATATGATTGTGATATAGTACACAAGTACCATTATATCCCCTATTGCATCAGTATGTTTATTGCTCTTTGAGCCATGTAAATGCAATCTCATTTTTTTTTCATTAATTTTCCTTCTAAAATTTTAAAAAAAATTCTTGTATAATTGAAAACATAAAATAATAACTGTGTACTGCAAGTATCATAGGAGGTTTACAGAAATTAGAGTAAAACAAACAAAAATAGACAAAGCAGAAGTTAAAAAGTAAGTCAATGCTGATAAAAAATCAAAACAATGAAAGAATGACAAAATCAAATCAAAGTTTCAAAATAACATGTGATTTTACTGGAAACAAGCTGAAAAAAATTAGGAAACCAGCTGATTAAAAATACATTACTGAGAAAATATTATCTGATGAAAGGAATGTATAAAATTCTGAGGATATAAACAGACAGTTTGCCAAACACACACACATATATTGTTCTTAAAAAAGAAATTTTTAAAAAACTGGTTCAGATAAAATATTCTTTCATTTTTATAAACACTATAAAAGTGAATAAAATTTTTACCTTTTTTAGGATATATTTCATATTTTAACCTCTGAATAATAAGTAAAGACACTGTGTTATAATTGATTTTTTTTTTAATTCAAGTATTGTAATTTTGCATTCAGTGAAAAAGTTTAGTTTTTTTTTATTGAAAACAATTATAAAATCCCCATGCAAAACAAAGTATCACACAGGGCTTACAGAAGTAAGTATTAAACTCACATTCAAGGGAAATAAACAATTAAAAAATGAGGTTAAGAAAAATTACAAACAGTTACAACAAAATTACAGATATATTTGAAAGCACTTCTGGTGGAAAGAAGTTGGTGAAAATTCGGTGGCCAATTAATGTTAAGTCTCTTGAACGCCAGTCTTATGATCTTTCTCTCTTTGACATACTTGGAACACAGAAGGATTACATTTTCCTCGCCACCAATATTACAGTCACAGAAAGATGAAGGAACTAAATTAAATTTGTTCAAGTAGCTTTTGAAATTACCATGACCAGTGAGAAATTGGGTTAATTTGTAGTTAGTGTAAAAATGATGACATGATAGTCTCTTATTAATGGTGGGGAAAAATTTCTTTGTTATGTTTATGTCTAAAGTTTAGTTTGGAGTAAGAACTTATAGTTTATGAAAAACAGTTCATATTGTGGATACTACTTTATTGCAAACATTAAAAAATATGAATTTTTTTAGTATTTTAAACTTTTCTGAATTTATTATGTTAAGTACTACAGAAAATTTATGAGTTGTAGTTTCAATAAGTTTATTATCAATTACTTCAGGTGATAAAATGAGAAGTTTTTTTTTTTAAATGTTACCTAAACGTAAAATGTTCATTTCAAACATAATTACACTGTAAACATTAAAAAAATTCCAGAAGTAAGATCTACCTAAGTATAATTATTTTTGTTGGATCTATTTTAATGCACATGTTTATTTATCAAAAAGTTAGTAAATTGTCATTATATTGGATAGAAGTTAAATACAAAAAATAAATAAAAGATCTGTTCATGTAATTTGGTACCAATTTTTTTTCTCTATTGCCAAAAGTGTGAATCTAACTAGGAAATTACCTTATTTTCAAACAATATCTTACTTTCATTACATTTATCAAAATGTTAAATAGCAGTTTTTTAAGGTGTTTTTATTGATTTTGAAATTTACTAAGACAATGTATTTAAAAAATTTACTTTTAAAGATATAATTGACATTATGATAAAATAATGCCAGAGAAAACAGTGATTACATTTTCAAAAATATTATGCATTCTAATAATTTGGTTTGAATAAATAAACAAAACTGTTGTATAAACTTTTCCCATAGTTCAGAACATTTTTTACTTGTTACATGATAGTAGAAATATTGACCACTGCATTTCTTTTTCACTGCTGAAGTCCCTTTAGATGAAAAGATTTTAGAATTACTCTATTAACTGTGTGTGCTAAATCGATGAATGTTGGGAAGTTATTTTAATCTACATAACCATGATCAGATTTTCTTTTGATTTTTTTAATAAAATAGATTTAAAATGTAACTACTTCAAGTACACTGCTGGACAATTGCTAAGGACGGATCAGAAATTGCTATGTAGCATAACATTAAGCGAGACATGAGGCCTAGTAGGATAAAATATAGTTGCCACACTGTTCAGACATTAGAATAAAAGAATATTTATTGTTTTGGAAAGTACAAAAGCTGTGAAACATCTGAAAGAAAAAAAAATGTTCATTTGATCTGCGTACGGAGAAATGGAACAATGCATCTAAAAGTCAGCAGGCACCTTAAAGAAAGGTATCAGTACGGGATATGTCCACCGTGGAGTGTGATGCAACATTCCACACGTCGTACCATACTTTGCACAACATTATCCAGCAGCTGTTGAGGCAATTTATCCCATTCCTCTGTGAGTGCACGGATGAGGGTGTTCTTGTTTGTCGGAGGATAGTTTCGACCAGCAACTTGCCTCCCCAAAGCATCCCACACATTTTCAATGAGGTTTAGATCTGGAGAACGCGCTGGCCATACGAGACGTTGAATACCCTCGCTGTCTAGACAATCCTGAACAGCGAGTGTTCGATGACATGTTGCGTTGTCGTCCATAAAAACAAATTTATCACCGACAGCACCACGGAAAAGACGAACATGAGGAAGTAGAACTTCATTGTATCGTTGGCCCGTCATAGTCCCATTCGCAACCACATGTAGGCGTGTGCGGCCATTGATCATGATGCCGGCCCACACCATGATACTGCATGTCGGATATCGGTCCTTTTCCTGGATATTTTCTGGACGATAAGCAGTACCACTCTCGCACCAGATCAGTTGGCGTCTACAATCCGATGACAGACTGAACCTACTCTCATCTGAGAATAGTACGCATGCCCAGTCCTGTTCAGTCCAATTGTGATGCTCACGACACCATTGCAAACGGGCAGTACGGTGCTGTCTGGTCAATGGGACACACACAACAGGTCTGCGTGCGTATAGTCCTCCTCCCCTCAAACGTCTGGCAACAGTTTTTCGGGAGATCTGCTTTCCTGAGGCAGCAAGAAACTGATTTTGAGCTGTGGTGCGCCTGTTCCTTTTTGCTGATAGGACGATATATCTGTCTTCTGCAGGCGTCGTACTTCTATCACGACCACCCCCGTGCCGTCTACTACACATTCCAGTAGTTTTAAATGACTTCCACAGCCGTGAAACAACGCTGTGAGCGATGTCGAACTCCCTGGCAACATCTGTTATTTTTCGCCCTTCTTCGATCTTTCCAATAATTCGGCCACGCATAAAATCATCTATGTGATGTCGGGAAGACATGCCAAAAATTTTAAGTTCGTCTATTAAATCTTTCCTGTAAAACTTTGACTTGAAACAACAACTGTCCACACGCGTCAAAACCTTTAAAGCTCTTATGAACGCTATCACGTGATGAACAGACGTGGGAAAAAAATTTGCATACTCATACTTCTTCTTACTAATATCCCGCACTTATTCTAATTTTCCACATTTTGCTTCCTTTCATTTTGTGGTTGCTATGGATGATAGTGTTATCCATCCTTAGCAATTGTCCAGCAGTGTATTTTTACTAACTTGAAATTAAATAGCTTGAAACTGATAAAAAAAAAAAAAAGAATACTTAGCAAACTCATCATATATTGATTTATTTATAGTTTTATGTAAAGTAATAAGTGAATTTTGATAGACATAATTTTTATCTATAAATATACGAGGGCTGTTCAATAAGTAATAAGACTAAAATTATTAAAAAAACAGAATACCTTTAATCGTCATCATTTACATGGTGATTTTCAAAATAACTTCCGTGGCACGTAATGCATTTATCCCAAAGTTCTGTCCACTTCTTAAAAACATGTATAAGTCCGTTTTGTGAGACCTGTTTCAAAACCGCTTCCGCAGCCTTTACACATGCTTTGTTGCTTGCAAAAAGTTTGCTTCGTAATGGTAAGTTGAGGAAATAGCCAGAAATCGCTTAGAGTGAGTTCAGGACTGTATGGAGGGTGTGGTAAAGTCTCTACGTTGTTCTGCTGCGAAACATCCAGTACGCAGCGAGCAATATGTGGTCGGGCATTGTCATGGTGCAATAACAAGGCATGGTGCCTTTTAACGTGCTGTACCATTGTTCGCAGGACATTCGTGTAGTACGAGTCGTTTCCGGTAGTACCGTGTTTGACAGTGTGCTGATACACAATTCCTTCATAATGAAAAATATTATGGTCATAACTTTACCAGCTAATTTCACGGTTTCTGCTTTCTTGGGAGTAGGTGAAGAGAGATGTTTCCATTAACTCTGCTTTGTTGTCTTATGTTTGGATCATAGTAATACAACCAAGCTTCGTCTGCTGTGATTAAGCCTTTTAAGATGTTGCTTTCTTGTTCCAGTCTTTAATCATATCGTATCATGTCAAAGGTCTCCGATGCAGATTTTTGCTTCCATTTCGACAACTGGCCATGTCTCGTAGGCGCTCACAAACACGCTTTAGTTCGATCACGTGATACTCAAGAATGCGAGTCTGTACACGCGATCTATCGGTAGCTTTTGTTAATACAGACAACAAACTTTTCTTGTGTTACAAAAATTAACATTCCGAAGAGAGGTTTTGTGGCAGTAAAATTAGTCTTATTGCTTATTGCCTACGTACTTTAGCAAGTTTATGGAACAAGCTGACACTGTTTTAGTAAAACGTTAAAATATATTTTTATGAAATTGAAAAATTTGAAACTTGAAAATGCTGATACTTAGTGTACTTTATTTAATAAGAAAAGGTGAAGAACTCATCAGATGTGTCACAAAATACAATAAAAGGAGAGTATTTGTATATTAATGAATAATTTTAATGAGAAGTTCCTAAAGTTATGGAATGCTCTAAATTCTGGTCATACAAATGCAGTACTTGATGGTAACCACATTAGTAATTTATTTGTTTCAAAACGGAAGTTATTGCTTGTTCTTTGCATTTCTGTAATTTACTATTGTTTTCTTTGTCCGTCTTTTTAATTGCGAATTTGAATTTTAAAAATGCCTGACTTCAAACATAATTAAACAAAGATATGTTTATTCTGAATGTTTCTTTGCTAATAATAGAATTTGGAAAATTCAGCTTAGAATATGAAACAATCATTTGTTTATAAAACTTCGTAAATTGAAGGGGGGGAAGGGAATCACATATCTTTATATATAAAAATCTTCTGTGCGTGTGTATGTGACTAAACTCCTCCTAAACGGCTTGACCGATTTTGATAAAAATTTCTTGTGTTTGTTCGAGTGGATTCGAGAATGGTTTAAATTCACAATTCAGTCCAATATCGCAATTAGTTAAAAAGATTTTAATTAAAAATATTCAGCTCAATATTCACCTGCATTGTAACAACTTTATTGTTATAAAAATGATGTAAATTGGCGTTGAAAATCGATTTTCAGCCAAACTGGCCAAAACAGGTCTTTATTGATACAAAAATGCAGACGAATCATGCTTTTTAGCGTTTTTAATTAATATCTTTTCAAATAATCTTAAAACATTTTTAATTCTTCTGAGCGAATGTATGTGACTGAACTCCTAAACGGCTGGACCGATTTTGATGGCATTTTTTGGTTGGGTTCAAGTGGATTCGAGAATGATTTAGATTCACAATTTAGTCCAATATCGTAATTAGTTAAAAAGATATTAAATAAAAATCTTAAAAAGCATAAATGTTTTACCCCTGTGTGCTGTTTATTCTGCTAATGCGGGGCAAGAAAAAAAAGAAAGAAGAGAGGCGAATTTTTCGATATTTTCGCCGTTTTTAAAATTGCAATCTAATTTTTCCATCAAAATCAGATAAAAAATAATTACAGTATCGGAAAGATTATTCATTTCGCCACGATACGGCATATATCTTTATATATATAATTCTGTGCGTGTGTATGTGACTGAACTCCTCCTAAACGGCTGGACCGATTTGAGTGATATTTTTTGTGGGGGTTCAAGTGGATTTGAGAATGATTTAGATTCACAATTTGGTCCGATATCGGAATTAGTTAAAATGCGCCAAAATTATGTAAAGGCACGCGATTGTTCATAAAAAAAATCGTGGGCAATATTCTTGAGGCCACTATTTTGAGTGACAAACTTCAAGGTGAAGTTGTACTTCTACCACAGATCCCGATGATTCTTTCAGACTCACCTACCAATTCAAATGTTTGCTATTTCCATTTCACTTGGTATTTGCTATGACCATTAATAAGTCACAAGGTCAAACAATGACAATTTGTGGCTTAGATTTAGAAAACACTTGCTTTTCGCACGACCAATTATATGTTGCATGTCCGAGGTTTGGCAAACCATCGCATTTATTTATTTATACCCCTCAAGGATTAACCAAAAACCTTGTACATTCAATGGCATTACGATAAATTTATTTTTCGTGCATTAAAAAATATACCTGTTATGAAAATAGCTCGAGTTTTATCTTTTTTCGCCCTTTAATCAAAACAAGTTTAAGTTTCTATTCAGAATAGGTTCTATATTCAACTTAGTTCATTGTAAATACATACTCACACACAATCGATAGGTCGAATTGGGGTAACTGTACATGAGATGATGTCAGGTATTGTAATAACTTTCTTTATAAAAAAAATTCATCAAAACGGTCCGGATTGTTACAACTTATTCAAAAAAAGTTTGTAATTTTCAGATTTAAGACGTGTGTACAGGACAACGTCTGTCGGGACCGCTAGTTGTACAATACAAATAGGAACAGTGTTCAAACACTCTCTTGAAATATATTTTAGCTAACTCTGTATGGATCAAGCTCAAAAAGTAAATTATATTGTAATTAAACTCTCATGGAAATGAATTTTGCTTTGCAAATCATTCGTTAAAATTCTTACAAAGAAATTGTATGTTAGTTGCCATTCCGTCTACGCGTAAAACCAAATCTTTAGCTAGTTTCGCCATCTATAATGAGCATTTGAAATTATCACTATTATTATATTTCAGCGGAATTTTTCCCTGCCCTTTATCAGGCCAAGGTAACACGTTCACACTGCAGACCTCAGTGTGTCTAGGCCACAGAAAAGTTGTTTGCAGGTGCTATTCTGGCCAATATACAGTTATCACTACAGTGCCGTAAAGTGTACCCCCACATTACGGGTGGGGGGAGTTATAGCCTGACTGACGCTTGAGGCCCAAAACTTGACTTTATAAGGAGGGCCCTAATATTCACCGTTCCGGTAGTGCATCACTGGCACCAAGACAGAAACAACTTTGATCGGAGAACACACACATCACCTCTCAGCTCTCCAATGATCTCTAGCGTGACATTACTGAAGTCGCAGATGCCAGTGATTTGGAGCTTATGGTATGAACGCTACAGAGCGTCTGTCTGGGAGATATTTCTCAAACGACTAATTTGTTACCACTCACTGGCTCACTCTAGTGCTGAAAAAACCTAATTTCTGCTGTAGATGCACTACAATAATGAATACCCATGTGGTGAATAGGGCAGTCTTCTCTGTCAGTGGTGACCCATCCGTGATTGGACCCTAGTTTTCTTCAGGTAGTGCCTTCCCAGGACCACTGCTGTCAAAAATCATGTACATTGGATACATTCCTCCCGTGGAAAGAAAAACCACCTTTTTCTTAGAAATATTATACTACTTCGTTCAAACTCAGCGAGCAGTTGATAATGGCCTCTTCTTTAAATCATTCTGGACCAACATCAACTCACTGCGTCAAATTTGAACTATAAATAACACTTTATAGCGCGTATTTAAAGTATTCTTGATTCGCATGCTTAAAGTGACGCTACTAGCACTACACTTTTCTCCCTATCGCGAAATTTGAATGCAACTCATCTTTACCAAATTTCTTTGATGTAGTATAACTCCTTCCTGGTATAATGGGGGATTTTAATTTCCATCCGTATGTTTTACTAGTGAAGATAAATAAAATGAAGTTATGTGGTAAAAGATATGTCTAATTCAGGGGTACTCTACCTTTATCCCCGCCGGGCCACATACATATAATAGGTATTTCAGGTGGGTTGCAACATGAGGATAATGGGGGAGGGGGGACACACACTATAAGACCGAAGCAACATTGAACAAAGCGAAATTGATCAAAATGTTGAAACTCATATTTTTGGCTTTTGTTTTAATACTATATTACCTTTTCTATCGAACACACATAAAAAATATTTACTTTTATGCATTTTTTGCTGAGTTATGGGGTAGTTTCGATTTCCTTTCATTCATGACCAAGCCTCTTGTTTACATTCTACTATAAAAAAAAGCCAATTAATATCAAAACTGATAAATTTGATTGCTTGATTTATAGAATTTACGCTAAATATTTAGTACATTGCTCTTAAATATTTTAATTTCTTAGTGCGATGAGCCACTCATTAAAGATGCCCCCATGCGGTCCGCGGGCTGAGTACTACTAGTCGAGTTCAAAGCAAACTAGTTTAAGATTAATAAAAGCGTCCCAGGCTGAAATTCGTGATTCGAATGTGGAGAAAAAAGACCACAATACTGAAGGCAACTTCCCTTTTGAAACAGATGGACAAATATGAAACTTCTCTAATAACCATGTTTTGGACTACTCCTACTCCAGAGAGTAAATGCTATTAGCAAATTATTATAATAAGTGTAGTGTGAATTATTAAATGGATATAGTCTACTAAAATCTATAAAAAATTATATCCAAAATTTCAGAAATGAATTTGGTAAAAAAGAACAAGGAGCAACTGATTTAGCAGAGCTCTCGTTTTAACCCTTTGTCTACCAACGGTACTTATAAGTACCACTCACTTTAAAATTACATAGAATAACCCCTTTTACGAATATTCTGACTATACTTGGCAGGAATATTCTTTGAAATCTACTCTTCCAAGATATATGCAGCATGGGTTCTGTGATGAGTATTTTAGCGAGGAACACGAATAGTTTTGTAGCAGAAACTGCGTTTTCAGCTGACGGCGTTTTTAGCGGATTGCGAATATTTATCATTTTTGTCCCAAAAAATATTTAATGTCAAAATTTAAGTGTCTTATCTTTTTTGTATGTTAATGAGGATCTTAGAAAACGATTTAACTATTTATTTTAAGTGAACAATGCACATAATTAATTTTGCAGTTGAATATCTTTAATTAATTAATTAGCTCTAACGGATTAAATTCCCCAAAGTTGAGTATTTTGTTTATGGGTATCCCTTAATTTCAATGTAGGGATTCAAAAAAATATATATATTGCATGAAAAAAACTGCAGTAAATCATAATGCGGTAGATAAAGGGTTAAAAGGAAGCAGGACAAGTTCGTTGGCAGTACTTGTCCTATCAGTGAACGAAAAAAGTTGTTTATGATATTTTAAAGAAGGGAAAATTTTATAGCTAATTCATTTTATGTCACATGCCAGGGATGGCGAACCAATGGCACGTGACACAATATTTGGGCACGCCACCCTAGGTGACAAGCTTTCTTTTGAACTGCCCGGCGCTGTTATTAATAATTTTGATAGCCTCTTTTAATTTTATGGAACTTCAATTAATTGTTTTCTTTTATCTATTAATTATGAGGGGGTATTACGCCCCCCTCCCATTTTTTGGTAAAGTACCTCGTATTTTGAAGCCGTGGACCGTGGCTGGGTACGCCACCGATCAAAACTGTTTGCATTTTACTTCAAAATAACTATGGAGTATTACGAACAAACACGAGTGATCGGTCGCGGGTAGGTGGGGAGCGTACTCATTTGTTACTGCCTTGCCTAAGTTAAGTCGTGGACTTTATTTGCTAATGATGCAAAGTTTGTCTACTCATAACGTAGTCAACTTTGGTACAACTATGTTTTAAAATTTATTTATGTTAGTTTAACGATCTTATGTGTTATATTTCCTTAATCAATTTTTCAATGAAGGAATTTTCAGCTAGATTTTCTCAGTTTCATGAATTCTGGGAAGCGCTAAAGTTTATTTTGAACCTTGATTGACTTCATTTGATAAACTGAACTTGTCCTAGTGCGATTGGATGGAAATTGAAGAAATTGAATCGCTACTAATTGATTTCCGGTCTAGTTCAACATGGATTCAGAAATTTATTAAAACAGAAAGAATAAGAATGAAAAATGAAAGTTTGAATGCATGGAATTAGATTCCAGTCACATTTAGTAGTTTGAAGAGGCTGGCTCATACTATTTTAACCCTATTTTCATCTATCTATGCCTATGAGTCATTATTTTTACAGAGGAATAATGTAAAAGACTCTCTTAGAAACTGATTTGGCTGGCAAACGATTCCAATTCAGCATGAATTCTACTAAAAATAACATCTTACAATCCTAATATAAGTTGTCATTTAATCTGCAACAACTCAAGTCACACTAATGTAATTTTAATTTGATTTACACGTATAACTAAAACATTTACTACTATACAGTGCAAAATGTATTTTTTTTTTTTTTTTTTTTTTGCAGTAAATAGTTTTGGGTTGTGTTAGTATTTAATTTTAATTTTTTTCCAAAATTATTTGTCGGCACGTCTATACCTCATTAAACATTTCTTTAGAAAAAAATGGCACGTTTCTCCAAAAAGGTTCGCCCCCTGTCATATGCAATAGGGTAAGACCAGAACTATGCCGAAGAGCTGAGATTTATGAATCTATTATAGAACACTTTGTCGTATTTTTTGAGGAGATATTATTGCCTGAACTGAAAAAACAAGCTACACAAAAACTAAAGGTAATTACAAAGAAGCTCTTGGATCTTTTAATTTTGTCAATATAAATTGGAACAGTTTTTACTATTTTTAAAGGAAAACACAAAGATACAATCAACCACTATAAATGTACCGCTATACCACTAGAAATATACCTAGTTGCAAGTGAAATCCTCATGTGAAGATACTTTCCCTATTGTAGAGATTCTTTTGAAAATATTTTTAACAATACCGATGTTGAATGTATGAGATCTTTTTCAGTTTTAAAGTGTTTTAAATTTATTTAAGAAGTACTATGGTAGAAAACAAAATGGTCATGTTATATTTATAGAACAAGATGTTTTGGATAAAATAGATACGGTAAAATAATTGACGAATATGCCAAAGAGAAATTAAGAAATAAAGTTGTATAGAAAAATTGCAAGCCCTCTTTAGTAAGGTTTTTAATTTTTTCAATTCCTACACTATTAGCTCACAATCTCTATTTATTTATTTATCTTGGTGGAATTTTCAATTGTTAGTAAAATACATTTTAAAGCGCTCAATTGAGCAGAAATTTTATATACAGGATTATTTTGGATGACAATACAATAATATAATATAATAATAATTAATAAAAATTAATTGATTAAAACTAATTATTTAAAGAATTACAAATACAACCACGTTGACATCATTTTTGGTGAATTAGCAACCCTTTTGGCGGTTTGACCCTCTCACGTTTCAAAGCATTCAGTTGAACTAAAATTTATATACACGATTGTTTTGGATGATAATACGATATTTTAATGATAATTAATAAAAATTAATTACCACTCAATGTTGTGATTATGTCCTATGTATATACATATTTATATTAATTGTAACTATTTAATAAAAAGTAGCAAAAATAAAAATTTTCTTTGTTGATCTAAGTAGGAATTAAAAAAAATTATATTACTTGTTTAAATACAGTTAAGATATTTCTTTAGCCGTTGAGTTTTATTTTGAGAATTTTAGGTCAGCAAATATTTTTAATATTTTAGTTTTTTTACTTTTCAGCCATGGGCCTCAAACTTTTTACCACCAGGGGCCACCAACTACCTTAATCCGCCTCTGCCAAAAAGGTTTCAATAATAGTGAAACCCGGCAAGCAGACTCAATTGACATTTGCAATCTAATTTGTTTCACTGTGTAGGGGTTCAATACGTGTTTCTGATTTTACAGGTTTTTCTTTCTCTTTAGAGTAAATCTAACACTATCATAGTGGTCTAATTTTTTTTCAACATCGTAAGGCTAAACAAAATTGGACACCGAAACCCAGATTCAAGCCTTCAAACATCACTGATTAAATTAATTCATTTTTCTAATTTCTTAAAAATTATCAATGAAAGTATATGCATAAAAAACATGCATTACTTCTCAATTTATAAATTACTTTTTTGCGTTGACATTCGGTTAGAAAATGTCAAAAGTTTTTTTAAAAGGCCCTGTTTGTAGTAAAAAACATGTACTTTTGTTGTGTGATCGACTTGAATCTCTCAAGAATACAAATCAGAAAAAAGAAGAGGAAGAAAACTCGTCAGGGAATGATGCGAATTTGTCAAATGTAAACCCAAATCTAAAAGGGTTTTTTTTTCAAACCTTTAAAGCCAAGCTTCTTTCCGCGAATAAAGAGAAGACAGAGTTCGTGTGTTGTGTGGTACCGGCTTACAAATGTCGTACACCGTAAAGAGTATTGCACAAGAAATAAAATATCCCGTTAGTCGTCAAGAGAACATAAAACATTCATTGTTTGGCGGTGTTTCTACTAAGGAATGTAAACATAACTGCTGTAAAATAAGATTAAAGAAACTAAGTGGGAACTTCACCTGTAATTTTGATGTTTTAGTTCAAGCTGTTATTTGTGAAAATATATTGTCCGTGTGTGAAGGCCCTTCGTTGAAAGACTTGGGTGCTGTCTTGACTGACACCACCGTCTCTCGTGTGAATCAATATACATCCTTATGGGAGCAGATATTATGGGTAAGCCATCGCTTATCAAACTGTGGGGGCGTGATAATCCTACCAGGGGGCGCGAGCATATCGAAAAGTCGAAAATAAAAGATTTAAAAAGATTATTAATTTATTGAAAGGAATAAAAACAAAGTACATTCTGAGGTAATAAAGAATGCACATTTACAATGATATAATATACCTATAAGTATATCAGTATTGCACAATGTATTTGATCATTAATTCATCCATACTAAGTTAAGGACAAGTTTAATAATTACTAGTAACCTCTCTTATGGGATTGTCATATGCAAAATTATACGGAAAATTTAATACTTATCTGGATAATTTGTACATTTCATTATTAAAATCATGTTGTAGCTTTAACGTCAAAATACATTATTATTGAATACAATACGTTATTATTGAATGGAGGGGGTGCCTTGTAAATTATGATATAATATTGGGTCGCAAACATTGAAAGTTTGAGAAGCACTGGGGTAAGCTTCTGACAGGCAAAAGAAAGCAATGTACGTCAGGTTTAGTTGCAGTCGAAACCCAACTTGGATGTACATTAATGGGAAAGGTTCCATAAGTAAATTCTGGAAGAGTGTTAACTTAGCTATGACTGTAACATCATTGTTTAGTAAGGAAGCTGACATTTCTGATCTTTGGCGACTAGATGTTATTGAAATTAAAGATCCAATGGAGAATATATCTAAGAGCAGGAAGGTTAAAGAGCATTTTGATGAAACAGGGAAATAAGATCGAGACAATCATTATGAAGCTTGTTTGCCATGGGCTGATGGTAGTTCTCCATTAGCTGATAATTTCAATCTCGCCAAGAAAAGGCTCGAAGGGACAACTGAAAAACTTAAGCCTCTCAATTTCTATGATAAATATGAAATGGTATTTCAGGAAGGCTAAAAGAAGGAATCATCGAAGAAATTCCTTCAAATGAAGTTTCCTTGTTTGGTAATTATTTCCCTCATCGACCTGTAATTAAGAAGAGTAGCAGTACAACTCCCAGACCAGTATTTGACGCATCAGCCAAGTTGAAAGGACATCCTTCTTTAAACCAATGTTTACAGTTTGAGTGAAATCTTATTGAACTGATTCCAGATATTTTGGCATGGTTCAGGGTGAAAAAAATTTGGTATCACTGCAGATACTAGAAAGGTATTTTCGCAAATAAGGTTTTCCAAGGAAGACAGAAATTGCATGCGTTTTCTTAGGAGGAAAAATTTGAAGAAAAGAAATTAAAAGTGTATCGACATGCAAGAGTTGTGTTTCGAGTTAAAAGTAATGCTTTTCTACTTGCTTCAGTTGTAGAATAACACATTGAAGCTTCTAAGAGTTCTGGGTTCACTCCAACACTTAAGCTGTAAACTCCACAATAACCAAATTTATGGTGTAAACACTATCCATTTTTATGGTTCTCTTAGTCGGTAGCTTAATCACGACACAGTTTTTAGTGGACTGGTATTTATTTTTTACTCACAACGTTTTTTACATTCACAGCAGAATTACTGGGCATGCGCAGTTGGGCTTGCGCAAACACAGTTCACATATTCTTATTTGAAGACACAACAATACACACCTAATTCTCTTAATTACACAGATGGCGTTTTGCATGCTGTGAACGGACATACCGCCCCACATTGCACTGGTTACACCATGCAATCACTGTATTAGTTATTTACACAAAATGTATTTTAATTGTATACCACACGATTGCACAAAAGACACTTTAAAAAATGCACTAATAAAAAATACAATTCACTTGAATTAATAAAAACACTAAAAAAATAAATTTTATTTGTAGTATTTAATCACTTGGTATTGGCAAAACACGAACTTTAGATGGGGCTCTTTTATAAGTACTAAATTGTGTTTTCACTTTATCTACACGAATTTTGTTATCGTCACCTAAATAAACCTGAATAATTTTTCTTAATAACCACTTGTATGATGGCAAATTCTCTTCAATTAAGAGCACTAAATCTCCAACTTTTACATTATTTTTTTCGAACATCCATTTGAACCTTTGTTGCATTTGGTTAAGATAATTGCAATGCCAAAATTTCCACATTAATTGCACGGTTCTAGTAATTTTTTCCCATTTCTTAAAGTAACTCCTTTACATTTATCAAGTTGGGGTCAATAATAGAATTTAAGGATCTATTAATCAAGAAGGGAGCTGGAGTAAGCACTTCAAAATCATTCTCATTAGCAGACATAAAGCAAAGAGGTCGAAAGTTTAACATACCCTCGATTTGAACTATCACTGTAAAAAATTCCTCATAAATCAAATTTATTCCCCTCATAACCCTTTTTAGATGGTATTTAAAGGATTTAATAGCAGCCTCCCATAGACCACCAAAGTTGGGTGATCTCGGGCAGTGCTTTGCGACCTTTTTATCGCTGCGGACCGGTCAACGTTTGTTAATTTTACCGCGGCCCGCTGGGGGGGGGGATGTTGATTGTTTATATTTTAGACTGTTTTGATTTAATAATTTTAATTTAATTGTATTTAATCGTGACTTCTGAATAAAATATAGCTACACCAAAAAATGAATATAAAGTGATTTTTAACAAGGAAAATGAAGTGATTTTCATAAAAAGTAGCCCAAACCTAAGAAAAATATACCACAGTAAATAAAAGAGAAATAATTTAATGTTTCTTTTGCGGACCGGTAGTATTTGGTCCACGGACCGGGGGTTGCGAAACACTGATCTAGGGGGTATAAACTTCCACTTAATGCCTTTTGCCGCTAAGTATCTAGCTAATTGATCATCTGGTTTGCTAACCATTTCATGAAGTTTTTTAATTTCCCTATTAGCTCCTACAAAATTTTTGGCGAACATGATTCAAAAGTAAAAAGGCACCAACATGAAAGTATTTGTAATGAAAATATTCAATTATTATACATGACAATTTATGCCCTTTAGGCAAAACAATTTGATGTTTTTGATTAAAATCAAAATTTGTATTACCTAATCGGCCGCCCACTCTAAGCACTCCATCTGAATCCAAAAACGGATTGAGACTTTTCAACTTACTCTTGGGCAAAACTCGTTGTTGTTGTTGTAGACATTTAATGTCTACTGAAAATTCTCGACTTTGTACACCTTTTATTAGGAAGATTTCCGCTTTATCCAACTTATCTGCTTCTAGAGGGCCATTGGTTTTGACCTTCCTTCTGGCGTTGTTTACGAACCTAAAATATAACTTAAGATACGCAGAATGGTTAAATAATTGTTACTAATATTACGCAAATTGTTTACAAAGTCATCCACACAAATGTTAAGTGCTGGCACTTCCTTCCCAAGTTTTTCACGAACACTGCTCTTCAGTTCTGAATTGTACGCATCGTTGTTTTCACTAATTTTCACAATTTTGATCAGATAATCACTGCCAGATAGAAACTCTGAACCGTTCCACCACAGTTCTTGGTTCAGAAGTTTGTCAGGATCTACTCCACGAGAAATCAAATCTGCAGGATTCTGGTTGGATGGCACGTCTCCATTGCCGTGGGAACAAATCTTGAATCTTGGCAATTCTATTCTACACAAATGTTTTAAGGTCCATCGGTTCTTTTTGTAGCCAAGGCAACACTATTATTGAATCAGTCAGATAAACTTTAACTGATTCTAGTTTCAAGGCATCAATCATTCTTTTCACAAGTTTGGACAAAAGGACAGCTGCACATAACTCTAATCTGGGAATAGTTAGGCACTTAATTGGTGAAACTCTTGATTTTCTAGTAATTAATCTCACTAAAGTCACTCCCAAATTATTTTTTGATTTGCAATACACTGCAGCTCCATAGCAACGCTCTGACGCATCAGAAAAACCATGAAACTCTATAGATGAAGGATTTTCAATTACTATACGTCTTTCAATATTGATGCTATTGAAGCTCTCTAGCCTAATTAACAACTGGTGCCATTTAGAATATACTTTATTTGGGAGTGGATCTTTCCAGTCAATACTAAGTCTCCAAAGCTTTTGCATAAACGTCTTGGTCTTGGACACCACGGGTCCCACAAGTCACAAAGGATCGAACAGTCTGGCAATAGTTGATAAAATGCCTCTCTTTGTGTACGAATCTCTTGGTATCACGTCAACTTTAAAGGAAAAGGTGTCTTTTACTAGGTCCCAGGACACACCCAATGTTTTGGTCTCATTTGGTCTAGAAAAATCGTAGATTTCATTTAGACACTGCGAAAGTTCAGAATGATTTCCACAGATTTTATGCAATTCCATGCCTGCACTTTTCAAAATTGCAATTTACTGACGTTGTAGCTCCTTAGCCTCTTCTAAGGTTTCCGTACCGCATCGTCCATGTAGAACTGGCTTTGAAGGACTGGTACTGCTACCGGGAATTTATTTTCTTCATCATAGGACAATTGTCTCAATGTTCGTTGCACTAAGTATAGGGCGCTGGTCATCCCTTACGTGACCGTTTGAAGCTCATATGTGTTTACTCGATCATGTTTATTGTCCTTCCACGATATTTGTTGTAGACAGCGTTGTTAGGAATCAATTAGGATCATTCTATACATTTTCTTTATGTCCGCAGTCAGTGCATATCGGAAAGTACGAAATCTAATCATCTGAGCCTATAAGTCATCCATCTTGGATGACTCCTCCGTTTAACTGAATATCATTGAGTGATAATCCATTATCTGTAGAACTAGACGCATTGAAGACCACTCTCACCTTAGTGGTACTTTTCTCGGGTCTATAGACGCCATGATGAGGTAAAAAATATTTCATCTTCGGATTGTCATTTTCAACCGTCACTTCTCGCATATGTCCCAAATGTTCATACTCTTGCATGAATTCTCTATACAGTTTTAGATATTGTGGATCCCTTTCCAATCTAATCCACAGTGCATTTAATCGTTTGAGAGCAATACCCCTGGAACTCCCTGAACAATTTGAATCACATTTAAGGGGCATTTTAACTACATATCGTCCCTCAATGTCTCTAGAATGCGTTTTTATAAAGTGTTCCTCGCATAAATTAGCCTCATTATTTATTGTTTGTGCACTATCTTTAAATCTTCTACTTCCCAAAATTTTTGCAATGTTTTATTTAAATCTTCGTCCCCAACCAAACCGCAATGAACTTTAGTTTCATTTAATGAATCTACATTACCACTTACAACGTATCCAAAAACCGTGTTTTGTAAAATTAGATCTGAATTTTGAATCTTAAATTTTTCCGGTCAAAGTTCAAAAATATTTCTGCACCTAACATGTCTATTTTATCTGGAATATTAAAACGATCATCAGCTAACTCCACCATATCTGACAAATTAACACTGGTATTAAACGTGTTATTTGGAATAAAATCTGTGATTTTCTTAACTACCAACATATTTAAATCCTTCACGAATGTATTGTTTTTATTTGAAATTGTCGTTTTAACGCACCCGTTAACAATCATAGAGTCATCATTTAAACATGAGATGAAAGTATTAATCTTTTCACTTTTCAGTTGTAATCTTTTGGCGCACTCACTTGTTATAAGACAAACCATACTGCCTCCATCTAACAAACACCTACATTCATGCCAATTCGAATAGGCGTTATTCTTTGGGCGTCCGGACTGTAAGAACAATCCTCAATCCCATATCGTGATAGTCTATGATGCTGGGCTTGACAAAAGTGGTGTTTTCCATTCTGCTGAGTGGCATGATGATGATTGGTCGAGCGATGGAATCCGGGAGGCGTGGCTATGGTTCTTCATCTGGGTGGAAAGTTTTAGAGTTTTTTGGCTTGGCTGAGAGCTTAGAGGTTGCTCTCTGATTGGATGCAGGGTACAGTGAACATTGACTCCAATTGGCTGCCCTGGGGGCTGATGTTTGTCTTTAATTAATATTCGAGCAGTGCTCAATAAGCATTTTTTTAATTTTGTTATGACTAAAAGTAGTCGCCACGATTTCTTATAGGAATGAAAGGAGGGGCAGAGTTATTAGGATATATATATCGTTTGCGGTTTCTCTTCAAGGACCAAATGGGGAGTCTGGATGCTTTTTATTTCTCTTTGAAAACGAAGCATTTTATTATGCGGCTTCTTACAAATTATGCAATTTTTAGAGCGACACTGTTTAACACAACATTCTGGGGATAGACATTTAAAGCACATTTTATTGTTTTTAACAAAATCTACTCTTTCATTTATCGAAAAACTTTTAAACTGAGGGCAAAATTGCAAAGCATGTGCTTCATTTTTACACAACACACATTTTTCACTCTTTATTTCAGAAAAAAATACGCTCGAAACTCCTCTCTGATTTCGCGAGCTGTTATATCTCTGTTGTTTATTGAAATCAAATCGTTTATTTTCATTTCCAGTGAAAGGCCTGGAAAATGTATTAGACTCCTTTTTAATTTTACCTTTAGAAGATAAATAAATATCACATTCTCGCCCTAACTCGTGGGGTTTAAAAAATGTTTCTCATTGTTTTACATTAATATGAGTCGATAATTCTCTGTCAAGAGTGCTCATCATTTTATCCGAAATAATTAATTCACACACTGACTTAAATTCATTAACATTTCGTACTCAAATACTCAAATGTTGCACTTAACCTAGACGCAAATTGAACATAATTCTCTGAATTTAATTTTTGAGTTATACGAAAATGATTATAGCATTCTTGCGGTGTAGGCTGAAATTATTTCAAAACTAAATTTTTTAGTTTATCATAACTGCACAATTCTTCCTCTGACATATAAATCATTAAGTTATACGCTCTCTCTCCTAGGATATTTAAAAGAATTTCCGATTTCCATTCTTCGGGAACCTCTTTCGTTTTGAATGCTTTCTCTAATGACTGAAAAAATAAATTACATGACTCAACACGTGAGGGTACAAAGATAGTTAATGTCTTTACACTTTTTATTAACGTTTCGATATTAATATTGTTACCTGTTTCGGTGGCGCTCACTGTTGAAAGTGACGAATCATGTGATAAATCTTTCCGAATTCTAATTACTTTTCTAACTGCGCTAACCTAATTTTTTTCTAATTGTAAATTTGTTTCACTTTCTGACCGCTTTTATGCGCTAATTTTATGTTTTTTAACTCTAAATTTAATTCCCTCGCAGATTTTTTAATTCTAGTTTCTTCAACAGCATAGTCAATAATATTTTTAACTAATTCTGTTTCTTTTTTATACACTTCACTACTTTCAATTAAAATTTTCAAATCAAGAACTTTTGCATTATCTGGCACAGTTAGTTTTAATTCCTCAGCGACACAAGTTTTAACTCGTCTTTCTTTAAATTAGCAATTAAAGGCATAATTAAAATTCTCATAAAAATTCAAAGAATTCAAAGGACATTGCTCTCACCTACCTCACATAACCGGTCGCCGCACTTGGCTTCTTGCTTCGTAATACAAATACACATTAGTTTCACTCAGCCGTTTTTAATCCAATAGCTAATATACTCCGGCTCGATGGACCACATTTTCGGTCTACTCCAACACTTAGGCAGTAAACTCCACAAAATAATCAAATTTATGGTGTAAACCAGTGGCGTAACGGAAAATAATTGGGCCCCCGCAAGGTCAGATCTTGGGACCCAAGCCGGATGTATATATATATATATATATATATATATGTGTGTGTGTGTGTGTGTGGGAGACAACAAGGGGTCCAAAACGTTTGTCTTACTTCACATTTATTTTAAAATTAAACAAATTAATTAAAAAAGGTAGCTATTTTAACAGATAGGTTTGACGATGATATGCAGAAGGTAACGCCTGCTCGCGCACCTCTCTCGTTCTCCTTTCTCCTCTCTTAAAGTTTTGGTTCTACTTTCACTAGTTCAAAAGTTTCCACAGTTTCAGTTCTCATAGTTTCAGTTTTTGTTTCACTTAGCTGCGCCTGCGCGCGAAGACTGTGTTTTGCTTTTGGCTGCATGCCACAACGGCCAGCCTGACTGTACGCTATCCGCAGCGGTACTTCCCTTTTCTCCTTTTCCATCGAGACCAGAGGAGAATCTGAAACATACAAAAAAAAAACGGAACAGACAAGGACTATACGACAAATACATAGAGATTTAACATATCATAATTTTTCTGAACTAGACAGTTTCTCCATCATGTGAAGGCACCTCTTCGACATCCGGAAGGTTCCACAGGAAAACATTGTTTTTCACAGGCATAAGAACGTCTTTTTTAATGAGTTGATCTTTGGTTGAACGCATCGATATTTTCCTCTCTAGAGTTCTGGACGTCTGTTCAAAACGATTTCTCTTTTTCCTTCGTTTCCGCTGCCAGGGCTGGAAGATTTTCCGGAGCAACGCAAACCGTCTTTGTTCACTCTTCATAGGTGAAGGGGAGATAAATTCCACGGAACTCGTTTTCATGGCACCATTGACTTTCTTACACAATACTATATCAGAACATTTTTCTCTTACAATACTCAATTTTAACTTAGTACTCTCAATTTTATTACATTTATAATCCTTAATTAGAGAACTCAAAGCATTTCTAGTATTAAAGTTTTTAACATATGGCAAATCATAACTAGAGTTTTCTATCACATTTGAAACAGAAACATTTGGAAAAGAAACACCAGAATCTGCACTCAAAGAGGATCCACTTTCACTCAATAAAACATCGCTCTTTGCGTGGTCTAGTTTCTTTACTTCAGCATATACACTGGGATGTATAATAAATTCTTCGGTCAAGGTCGGTGATATTGCCGTTCGAACACTTAGACCGGGAGAGTGTTGATTAAGAGAAAGAATTTTCGGTTTAACTTCTACCATACGCTGTTCGCCAAAACATGAACTTAATGTTATTATTTCTTCGGAAGGTGTTTGCACTCTAATTGGTGAGGAATTTAAAACTGGGATCTGGCAACCTGAATCGATCAAGGCTGTTACGGGCTGATTTTCCACAAAAATGTTTACGTATTGAAGATTTGCGAATTCATCGCTATTTTGTTTTTAGCTCTCGACTTTCAAAGTATTCACGTTTATTCTATTATGGATGTGGTCGTTAGATTCTTTAGGTTTAAAACGCTTCTCACAGTCTCTTGCGCAATGAGATGAATCGCCGCATATAAAGCAATTTTTATTTTCTCTTTCATGATATTGGGGATAGTTCTCTTTAATCTTTGTTTTGAAGTTTTGTGATTTATTTTTAAAGGGGTCTTGGGTATATCCATAAGTAATAGGAATTTCTTTATGTGATCCGTTTTTAGATGAAATATAAATATCACACTCTTTAGCTAAATCAATAGGCCTGAACCAATCTTCTGCTTCTCGAATGCCAATATGAGTTGCGGTTTCCTTATTTAAAGTTTCGAACTGTTTCTCTTCGACTTTAGCTGCAGGATTTAAACTTAATGCTTTATTTTTAACCCTTTGAAGTTCGACTTCTTTTTCTAATTTTGCTAACTGTAGTTTCGCGAGCTCAATTTTCTGTTTTTCTAAAGTTACCTCTCTTTCGTTTCGCGATACTCTCTCATCTATACAGTTTTTAATTAAAGTTTTAACGAAATCTGGATCACTTTCAAATGTACTACTGTTCTCAATTTTAGTCTTTAGTTTAACTATGGTGTCCATACTCTCCACAGTACCGTCTAGATCCTCAACAACTCTTATGAAATCCTCTTTAAGAGCGTTTTTATACATTTTAGAAAAATATGGAAAAATCCTACCTTTTTTTTTTCTAGCTCCCTTGTTGCTCGCACTTACGATGTATCCAATATTTGATGAAAAACTTCGATTTCACAGATTTCACCTCTTCGCAGGTAATATCGTTAGATGAAAAATAGTTCTTGAAATTGTTCGAATTGACACCTCTTCACAGGTGTTTGTGAGGGGTTCCAACCTCTACACAGGCGGAATTTTCGTCGATGGGTTCCAACCTCTACACAGGCGGAATTTTCGTCGATGGGTTCCAACCTCTACACAGGCGGAATATTTAGGGTTCGATGAAAAATATAACCTCTACACAGCTTATTTTATTCAACAGTTCCAACTTCTACACAGGCGGAATATTTATGCTGAGTTCAAACCTCTACACAGGTTGAACGAAGTTTCCAAATCCCGGCCTCTACACAGGCGGAGTATTCATGCTGAGTTCAAACCTCTACACAGGTTGAACGAAGTTTCCAAAAAATGGCGGAGCGTCTCCTTCACGGACGCTTTTGTTCATTGTCCAGACTTTGGTTCAAATTCGAAATTTTTTCGATCCCGGCCGAGCCTTCATAATTTGTGGGAGACAACAAGGGGTCCAAAACGTTTGTCTTACTTCACATTTATTTTAAAATTAAACAAATTAATTAAAAAAGGTAGCTATTTTAACAGATAAGTTTGACGATGATATGCAGAAGGTAACGCCTGCTCGCGCACTTCTCTCGTTCTCCTTTCTCCTCTCTTAAAGTTTTGGTTCTGCTTTCACTAGTTCAAAAGTTTCCACAGTTTCAGTTCTCATAGTTTCAGTTTTTGTTTCACTTAGCTGCGCCTGCGCGCGAAGACTGTGTTTTGCTTTTGGCTGCATGCCATATATATATATATATATATATATATTTGTTGTCTGCTGAATTCCAATTTCTTTCTTCTTTGGCACTGTAGGTTCTAGTACTTCTTCACTTTTATTTTATTATACTATATATATATACAAATATATACAAAGAATTGCAAAATCATAACATGATGTACCTTTACACATCACGTAAAAAAATATTTAAATATTAAACTTATAACTGAATATAAAATAACCTGTGTCTGAGTAAACAAAGTAAATAACGTTTAACATTAGAGTGTTTATAGTATTTAAAAAAGGGAAAATTTGACAACAGTCGACTGATAACCTGGTAACTTAAATAAAAACGATACACTAAGAAAAACACAAACACTGTAAAATAATATTTTTGATTTCAGATCCTTATGATAGAAAAAAGGTATAACTTACCAAATTCTTCGTTTATGAATCCCAGGATGAGCTTGACCTTAAGTTCGATAAAATTCTAGCATAAATTGTCAAAAAGTCAGACACAACTACTGTTACTAATAAGAAAGCATGAACACAAAAAAGAATGCGCTCGCAGTACCAATCAGGTTGAACTACAAAAGTAACTAGTTCGTTGAGTTGTTCGCGACACACACTACTAGTTAATATACAGCACTACACTCAAGAAGTAAATCATAAAAAAAGCGATTGACGTCTCACATTTTTCTCAGCAAAGTCGGTTATTAATTCATCCAATTCAATTTTTCTTGCTTCTTGTTGTTCAATACTTATCAAAAACAAATAGAAGAGCCTCTTTTTTGGAATCGTACAACGTAGATAATTTTTATTAATTTTATTAAGAAAATGATCTTTCCGCCATTGCAGAAGTAACTGGAAGAGTCAAAAACAATAAAACTGCAATACATACATCTGGTAAACTTGGCGCAGCAAACTTATTTTGAATCATCAAAAAATTACCTACATCTTTTATCGAATTTAGCTTAATTAAACCTTCACTAAAAACTGCTTTAAGGGGTCACATACCTTTTAAAAAGTTGAAAATGGTTAAAAATAGTGAGCTCTTTAAAGCTCTATAATTTTTTTATTATTGTTTCCTGGAATGTAAATTTTGGAGGAATAAACAAATAGATATTACTTTAATTAAAACATAACCAACAAACACACTGCTAATTAGGATAAATTTTTAATTAGATAATTACAAAAATAAATTTTTGTTTTCTTTTCGCAAGTGATATGCATTACGCGCAGCTTTATAAAAAAAGTTACCAATATTTTTTGATGAAATTTTTGCTCAGTGTTGGAAATTGTGTTATCTTTAAAATGACGAAGCATGAAACACTGATTTAAAATTTTTAGTAAACTATAACAATTTAAAATTTAACTATAAAATTTTTAAAAATTTTTGCTATTTTTATATTTGTAATTTCAAATTTTTTCATTAAAAATTCAAACTGGTTCGTTATTTTAAGTACAGATATGATCAGAATCTACAGTAAAAATTTTATCATTTTCCATGGCACGGTTTTGAAAATATCATGCGCGTAATGAGTAAAAATGACGTTCTGAGAAAATTGACATCAAACGTAAAATTTACCACAGTTTTATATATAGATTATTCTGGTTACTCAAACAACAACTAAATTTATATTAAAACTAATGTGAAGTTTTTTTAGTCAATAAACTTCAATTTATTAAAATTATTATAACTAAAAACATATTATACCAATGCAGTACAAGCATCGAAAAGATATCAAAAGCTACAAAATAATCAAAATGCAACAAAGTGAATCATTTCTCCAAAATAAAGTTAAAAATTTATAAATATTACTTAAAAACAATCAATAACTTAATTAACAACTACTTGTTATAAATATTAAACAATTTGTGATATGAATGCAGTGTATTACTATGATTCTAAAATGCTAAAATTCGCCACATGCATATGATGTTCCCTCTTTTCAGTTAATTTCTTACAAGTAGTTTTAAATTGCATTCTTTTAGCCTGTCGTACTTCTTTTGTGCGGAGATTAAAATGTACTTCTGCAGTCTGAATTCTTTTATATATACAAGTGTAACAAATTTATGTGCAAATTGACCAACAGTCAGACCAAGCGATTGCATAATTTTTTAGTCTGCCTTGATTGCCATCATTAAAAATGACAATTGCCTCATTTGTAGATATATCAACAATCTTCCTACCACAACCTAAAGTTTTTGGGCATAATTTCCATATTAATGAGTTAATGGATTCATTATTATTTTGGGTTTTACCCCTAGACATTTTTGTAGAAGTTTAGGTTGTGATAGATCATTAAACACAGGTTTTATGGCATCCATTACTGCCACTGGCAATTTGTTACTGTGTCTAAAAGTTTCCACACTTACCTCTACTACTTGATTTTGATATTTACACCAAGAATTAGGACCTACGGGACAAAACTGTGCAATGGTTCTTCGTCGCTTGAACGTATATGGAAATATACAGCCCAAACAGCTTTTCGCATATCTGACAGGCATGTTTTATTTTGTCGGATTGCATTTCCATAGTACGTTGTAATTAAAAGTCGATCATTCTGTCGGTCAACCTTCCCTTTCCCCCAATCGACTTCCCATCACTGAGTTTGGAGCTCATTTGTTTTAATTTTCGTAAACGAGTTCCCATTCTTTTTTGAACATGTCCAACACATTCAATTTTTGAAACTGTGATATCTTCTCCATACGGATTGGATGCAGTAATAGATGATAATGTTTTGAATCGCCATCCCCGATGTAAGATGTATATCTCACAGAACGATGACTTAATGAACGCTGAAATATACGAACCATTCCCATAGTCTCCATCATGCCAGCTGAACCATTGTGGTTCTTCAAACATTCTTTAACGTGAAGAATTTTCCACTTTTTGTAAGCAGGTGACCCCTTTCTTCGTTTCCAAGAATCACATCCTTTACAGAAAGAAGACATCACTTCCGCATCAATACACTTTCCTGTTTTGTCTCCTATAACAGCACACACACCAACACGAGAAGAATAGCCACGGGTTTTCCATGTTCCATCTCCACTAATTATTATATCGGAAGAATTTGTCAAAGTTACCTCTTCCAAAGCTGCACTTTGCATTGAAGCTTCTGCGACTTCTTTACTACACAATTGTAGTTTGTTTATAATGTTATTATAGGATTTTTCAGCAACTGGAGGAGGAAAGTCCATGGCACCACAGAAAGTTGTCATTGCTGCATGACCCTGTCCAATTGTCCTCATTGCGTATACAAAACGTCTGTTTATTTCTGGAATATTTTTTCTTTTACCCAGCATTTTTGAATTTCTAAACGAACACAAGTCTTTACAGTTCTTGCATTCAATCGAAAAACACTAGACAAACCTCTAACACAATTTTCTGAAAGTTTAATATCACCACCACATTTTTTGCAAGAAGCAAAGTTTTGAATGTTTGTAAACATGATAGTTTTATCAAACACTCTATAGCCATCAAAACAGTCATCATGTTCAATAAAAGATGAATCAACATCTTGCAGCCGAATCTTTTTTTCCAGATGCACTGTTGTTTAGAGATTCATCCACACTGTGTACAGCTTTGCATCTCGTATGCATATTACCAGTAAACTTCCTTTTCTTAGGACGTTTACCAGATGGTCTTTTTAGCAGATTCAGTCGAATTCATCCTTCAAATGTTTATAAAAATAATACTTTTCCTAAAACTTATCTTAGAATAAGATACGGTATGAAAATCAAAAACGAGCGAGTATAAATTCAAGATTCACTTTATCAAAACAAAGTAGAAGTAGAAGTTTATAAAGTTAGTAGAAGTGGTAGTTAATATTCAGAACAACAATAATAATATTTGAGGCTTAGATTCAAGCATTTGATAATAATTAGAATGAAAATATTAGAAACAGAGAAACGCAGCTGTCACCAGCGACATGACAGCTGTCACCCTGGAGCCAAAATGTAAACAATATGTAAATCGCCTTTTCTACTCTTTTTATTTTCTTAATAACGTCCGTTCTATTGGGAATATCTGCATGCGGTTTCTTTTAGAACACTCAGAAAGGTTTACTCTATAAAATAAAATAATAATAAAAAAATCGATTTTCAGCAAATTTTAAAAGGTATATGACCCCTTAAGAGACATAATTTGATTTGGAAATTCACTAGATAGGTCGAGTCTATATACGTTTTGAAGATTACTGGCTTCATTATATAACAGATCATTTGTAGTGTTTACAATATTTTTGGGAAAAAGAAAACTGAATGATTTGTAAATGCCATTCATACTCTCAAAGCGATTTTTTAATTGAGTAGTAATAACATCAACATTGGCCTTAAAAACATCCACCTCAAACAATCGTTCTCTGTCTTGCAGTTTTTCATCAGCATTGAAATAATCCAAAAACTGTCTAACTTTTCTATGTCTCTTTTTTTCAAACTCCGGGGTGATACCCCATTTTTTAGCCAAACCAATAACTTCTTACTTTATATTAGCAAAATTGTTACGAAGATTCTCCATAGACGTTATGCTTGAATTTAACATTGTCTTAGCGTTTTCCAAATCTATTTTTGGTGATTGTAATGCTTTTGAAGTTAAATTTATGCTTTGGAAAATTAGCAAAAAAAAAAAAAAAAAAAAAATTGAAACTTTTCCATATGTTTTTTAGTCACTAAAGCTTCCTGTTTCTCGTCTTGCTTAGTACTGGTTAGTAAAATATTTTAAAGTGCTTTTAAAATCGAAATATAATTGTAGCGACATGATATTACAGAGTCAAATCGAGATGACCACCTGGTCGTGCATAATGATTTAATAGTCTGCTGAATGTTCTCGTTATTCTGCACAATTTTCAGATCACTCCACCTTTTAGTGCTGAGCCCAAAAAATGTGTAAATTTTTTGACAAAAGTCATAAGTAATGAATTTAAAGGTAAGCAGTATTATAGACAAAGAGGCACTTTAAGCAATGAAACATATTCTACGACGGGATGACTGGGAGAGTACGTCCGCTCGGTATGAGGAAACTTGTAGAAGTGATGAGTTATAGGGGGCGTGACCAGTGACAATAGCGGGGATGTACAAGGTACAAACAGTATCAATCCTGTAAGTAAGCTCTTGCAGATAAAAGACTATGATTTACCATCTGCTATTGAGCTTTTGAAAAGTTGTAATGATTTTGTTCAATGGTCTTAGATCGGACACAGCCTTTAATGAAATACTTTGCGATGCTTGGGAACTCGCCAACGAAACTGACATAACGGATAATTTTGAGCTCCCTAAGCCATGTGATAGAGTTCGAGTGAGTGAATATTAACGTCTCACTGTTCAGATGCACGAGCACTTTTGGCGATGAACCACGTAATTTTAAACTATGGTCAAGTGACGTGGACGACACCTAAGCTTGCATCCCCCTCTCCTAACTACCACACCACACCAGTGGAAGGACGTTTCAGCTATCGACAGATTTAACGTGCCATAGAGTTCGAAGAAGGAATGTTAATTTCGACTATAAAACATGAGATGATCCGATAGACGATCCTACTTTGAAACATAAGGCAGTTTTATTTTTTCGCATTAGAGAGAGAGAGAGAGAGATAAAGCTATCAATGCATTTGAATCCAGGTTTTATTTTATCAGTACCCACAGCAACTATTTCCAATTTTTATACAATATTTGTGATTTAAAATATACTCCTCGAAATGACGAACTAAAGTATTGTAAAGATCTAGAAACAGTGTTAACTGATGGGAATTCACCAGATATAAACGCGCTGGACTTGGCAGACGAGATAGTAGCGCTTTTGGCTTTGCTAAGTAAAAAAAAAAAGTCCAATTGAGATTTTAAAATTCAGATCAGACCTGGATTTTGCTCTAAATCTATAGCTTTAAGGATAGTATAGTTTTAAAGATATTGCTTACTCTCCCAATAAGTGTGGCAAGTGGAGAAAGGATTTTCTCCAAATTAAAAAGTTTTTACGCTCCATTACTACCGAGGATCGTCTAAACGGCTTGACAATGATAGCCATTGAACATGAACTGGCTGAAGAAATTAATGATAAAGAAATTATAAAAAAAATTCTCAGAATTAAAAGTGAGAAAAAAAAACACTTAAGTTTAACTCTCGTTTTAAATATATTTTTAATATGTAATTAAGTTTTAATATTTAGTGGTTCTATAATTTATTTTAGTATTTTTAATACCTGTATTTTATAATTATACTCTAGAAATTACTTTTTTTCTGTGCAACCCTAATTTATTTTAATTTAGTGCCAAAAATATAAATTGATAATTTTTTTTGTTAATCAAAACTTCAACATTATTGATAGCAATTTTTTTGCTCACGTTTTATTTTATCATTAAGCATGGGAAAGGCTTAGGTTATATCATTTAATTCTTGTTATAAACGGGGGCGGCATTTCACCTCTTTGCTCGGGGTGGCGAAACTGCTAGCGTCGGCCCTGCTCGTAAAGATACAAACTTCGCATTCTAAATTACTCCATCCAGTTCAACGTGAGTATCCCTTAGAAATATCAGATCATAATGACTTTCTATCACTCATGAAAGTAGATTGCAATAAAAATCAGACTACAAGGAGCTACTATCAGAATGTAAAAGGAACTTTTCAAGACTAGGTAGAAAGATGAGAGTTCCAGATAAACTAAATTTTGAAAATTATAATTGGAATTATGTGCTTTTTATACTCTCTATTGTTTATATTTTCTTTATTTTTATTGTGATATTGCATATTTGTTGAAATTGATAGTTTTGTTATGAATGTTGATTATTGCATAATCGACAAAAGAGAGGATGTTAGCTTCAAATAAAAGACAACACTGATAAAAGCTAGTAGAATTAATAAATTTATTTTAAGGTTTGTGAATCTGGCAGAAGAATATTTGGATGATTTCTTTGTAAATGAACGTCATTGGTTGGTTTGTCTAATTAATGAAAAAGGAGCTATTTTCTTAAATTAAACTACTTCCTGTTCAATTTGTTTCTCAGAAGTAAATTATTGAATATTTAAACAATAACAGTTGAAAGAATTTTCAATATTTTTTATAAACGAACTCTTTAAATTTGGCAGAGATTTCGTTGAAATCTTCGTTTGCTCTAACATATAGTATTTGAGATTTACGTAGCGCATTACAAATCAAGTGACAAGAATTTAACGAAGATGGGTTGAAGTCTTTTTTCTAAAATACATTTTCAGTACAGAGATTATTGTGGCATTTAGTAATTCATTTGAAAAAAAGAAGTTTACAACAATCCATCAAAAGGAAGTTCCAGACAGCACCATCTTATCCAAACACTTGAATTATCCAACTTTGGCAAAACTTCTATCAAAGACTTTTTATCTCGTTTAAAAACCACCTACTCATGTATTCAAGCAAGAAATCTTCTATTTGTCATTATTAATAATTTAAATATGTCTTCGCATGCACACACAGAAGAAAAATCTTTTGTTTGTGAAATTTGCACAAAATGTTTTTCAGACATAATAACTTTTGAAAATCATTCGCATGTTCATACTAACAAAAAGCCTTATACTTGTGATATTTGCAATTCAGTGTGCACACGGAAGGATAATTTAAAAACTCATGTATGTATTCACACCAATGAAAAACCTTACATTTGTGAAATATGCAATAAGGCTTTCTCTCAAAGTAGAAACTTAAAAAGTCATTTGAGAGTTCATACTAAAGAAAAGCCTTATGTGTGTGGAGTATGCAATAGGGCTTTCAAATGGAATAGTACATTAAAAACTCACTTACTTACTCACACCAATGGAAAGCCTTATATTTGTGAAATATGCAATAAGTCTTTCGTTTCAAGGAGTATCTTAAAAAGTCATTTGACAGTTCATACTAAAGAAAAGCCTTATGTATGTGAAATATGTAGTAAAGCTTTCTCTAAAAGCGTTCATTTAAAAAACCATATGCGTATTCATAACAATGAAAAGCCTTACATTTGTGAAATATGTAGTAAAACTTTCTCTCAAAGAGATAATTTAAAAAGCCATTTACGTATTCACACCAATGATAAACCTTATATTTGTGAAATATGTGGTAAAGCTTTCTCTCAAAGCAATATTTTAAAAAGCCATTTACATATTCACACAAAAGAAAGACCTTATACTTGTGAAATATGTAAAAAAGCTTTCTCTCAAAGCAATATTTTAAAAAGCCATTTACGTATTCACACCAATGAAAAACCTTACATTTGTGAAATATGCAATAGGGGTTTCACACAGAATAGTACATTAAAAAATCACTTACGTACTCATACCAATGAAAAGCCATATAGTTGTGAAATTTGCAGTAAGGTTTTCTCTCGAAAGAGTTTCTTAACAAAACATTTGAGAATTCATACTAAAGAAAAGCTTTCTCTCTAAGGTATCGCTTGAATCGCCATTTGGTTCTTAATCAGAGAAAACTACAGCATATTATATAAGTTTTTTTTTATGCTATGTATTTTATATTGATATCAGTGACATTTATAAAATTAATCTTTTATTTTAGAATGTAGAGCATGAAATTTTTTACTGGAATTGTGTTTTGTATTTTTCTTTAATGGCCTGAAGCAAATTTCTTCTACATTTTTAAATGGCACTTTCGTACATTTTTGTATTTCTGTTATTAGGTTATAAACATTGCATCATTTTTCTAAGTTATTTTTTAAAGTATAACTTTTTTTGGTATTTATGTATTATCGCAACTTATTGGCGACATTATTTGAAACAACACACCTTGTTGCCAGTTCAGCGTGTACAACGCATAGGAATTTGGAGTTGCCAACTTGTTGAGTTACATTAATAGAGTTGGCAATTGTTGCAATAATATGTAAGTACACTTTTTTATTATTTAACTGGATTTTTTTTTCTTTTGAAATTTTCTAATTATTTTTAAGGGTGAAGGTTGTTTAAAGTAAAAATTACTGAATTATGCAAATGTAGTCTGAGACACTTATCAAATAATAGCTTCAAAAAAAGTTTTTACCTGAAGGGCATAAAGTATTATTATTGACAAAACATGTTATGAAATTGAATAAAGTCTAAGTTATTAATAGTACATTTTTTAATTTTAAAATGTGAATGATAAATATGCAGTATTAAGCTTGGAGAACCTTATTTTATAATACAAGTATTGTTGCAATTTTATATTCAATTAAAAGTAAAGGTTTTGGAATTTATGCATTATTACAAGTGTTTTGGCGACATTATATGAAACAAAGCACAGGGTTACCAATTCAGTATAAATGACAAATGTGAAATTAGGGGTTGCCAAATGTGGGAGTTATCTTGAAAGTTTGCATTGTTGCAATAGTACGTAAGTACCAAAGTTTTAAGCTAAATATAAAAATGATAAATTGAGATTTATGAAAGACTATTTTGGATGAATGAGTGAATATCAATGTTGCACTGTTCAGCTACATGAGGCTTTTGGCGACAGACCTCGTAATTTTAAACCATGGCCGACACCAACGACAATTTATTTTGAATGCTATATTATTTCACTTTTTTAAGCATTAAAAATTACTTCATCTGTTTAGTTAAATGTGATATAAAACCTGGGTGTGGTTTTTGGAAGACTTATGCTGCTACTTGCGTATTATCACAACCGTATTTGCAACATTATATGAAACAAAGCACATAGTTGCCAATTCAGCTTGTACGACTAATGTGCAATTTGGTTTGGTTAATTGGCTTAAACTTTACCATTGTTACGATAATGCGTAAATACTGCTTTATATCTTAATAAGGTGATATAATGAGAAATTTTTTTTTTTTCTTTCCTTAAACATTTATTCATTCACTAAACAGAAACACCATCATATTTAAAGAATCGATTCTTTTTAATGTTAGCAAGATCATATTGACATGTGATGTTCCTCGAATAAATTTTTGAATTTAATTGAATGAAAATCATTTTCTTCCATTGTTTTTGGTATTCGGTGTGATTTTTAATTTTTTATGTATGATAATTTGATGCATTTGTATTACATGCATTTTTATATGACACTTTGGTCAATTATCCCATATTTTAAACCTAAATTATGTTGATAGTTAGAATTATCACAACCATGCTAACTTTCAAGATAACTCACCAAACTGGGAGCCCTGATTTCGCTCATGTTTATGCCACTGAATGCAATCATGTGCCACATTTCGTATATTTTTGCTTGGCCCTAGTCTAGGCCTAACCTTTCATTGATGTGACAAGTTCGAATACTAAAATCCAAATATGGGATTTACTGAATTCTTAAGTAATAAAATTAATAATATTATTATTTATAATTCAAACATTTTTTAATTACAGAAAATACTAAAATAGTAATATGACACAAAATTAATAATAACAAAATAAAAAAATTGAATTAAATAATAAAAATTAGTTTTCTTCTTTTTTTATTATTATTATTTACTTGAAATTACTAATTATTTTCTTCATAGTATTAGACTTAGTGCTCCATATTCTCTTCAGCATATTCCATTCTTACACTTCGTGTGATTTTATTCCAAGTTGCCAACATGATTGCGATAGTCCACAAGTACCATTATATCCCCTATTGCATCAGTATGTTTATTGCTCTTTGAGCCATGTAAATACAATCACATTTTTATTTCATTAATTTTTCTTTTAAAATTTAAAAAAAATACTTTTATAATTGAAAACATAAAATAAAATAACTGTGTACTGCAAGTATCATAGAAGGTTTACAGAATTAAGTAAAATAGACAAAGCAAAAGTTATGAAGCAAGTCAATGCAGCTAAAAAATTAACACAATAAAAGAATGACAAAATCAAATCAAAGTTTCAAAATAACATGTGATTTTACTGGAAACAAGCTGAAAAAAATTAGGAAACCAGCTGATTAAAAATACATTACTGAGAAAATATTATCTGATGAAAGGAATAATGTATAAAATTCAGAGGATATAAACAATTTAGTTTGCCAAACACACACATATTGTTCTTAAAAAAGAATTTTTAAAAACTGGCTCAGATAAAATATTCTTTCATTTTTATAAACACTGTAAAAGTGAATAAAATTTTTAGCTTTTTTCAGATATATTTCTTATTTTAACGTCTGAGTAGTAAGTGAACACAATGTGTTATAATTGAAAATTTGTTTTATTTTTAATACAAGTATTATAATTTTGCATTCAGTAAAAAAGTTTAATTAGGAGTAAGAACTTATAGTTTATGAAAAACAATTCAAATTGTGTATTCTACTTTATTGCAAACAAAAAAAAAATGAATCTTTTTGTATTTTAAACTTTTCTAATTATGTTAGGTACTACAGAAAATTTATGAATTGTAGTTTGAATGAGTTATTTTCAATGATTTCAGGTGATAAAAGAAAAATGGTTTTTTTTAAGTGTTACCTAAACGTAAAGTGTTCATTTGAGACAGAATTACACTAAACATTAAAAAAAATTCCAAAAGTAAGATCTACATAAGTATTTTTATTTTTTGTCGGATCTATTTTAGTGCACATATTTATTTATCAGCAAGTTAGTAAATTATCATTATATTGGATATAGAAGTTAAATACAAAAAATAAATAAAAGATTTGTTCACATGTAATTTGGTACAAATTTTTTTTATCTATTGCCAGAAGTATGAATCAAACTAGAAAATTACCTTATTTTCAAACAACATATTACTTTTATTACATTTAAAATATGTCAAAATTACAGTTTTTTTAAGGTGTTTTTATTGATTTTGAAATTTATCAAGATAATGTACTTAAAAATTTTTCTCAGCATAAAAAAACTTTATTTTTAAAGATATATTTGACATGATAAAATAATGCCAGAGAAAAAAGTGATTATGCTTTTAAAAAATTATGCATTGGAATAATTTGGTTTGAATAAATCAACAAAACTGTTGTATAAACTTTTCCTGTAGTTCAAAACATTTTTTACTTGTTACGTGATAAGAGAAATATTGACCGCCGCATTTCTTTTTCACTGATGAAATCCATTTACATGAAAAGATTTTAGAATTACTCCATTATCTGTGTGTGCTAAATCGATGAATGTTGGAAATTATTTTAATCCACATAATGATGATGAGATTTTTCTTTTATGATGTTTTTATAAAATAGGTTTGAAATGTAACAACTTATAGTATTTTGACTAACTGAAATTAAATAGCTTGAAACTGATAAAAAGGACTATTTAACAAACTCATCATATGTTGATTTATTTGTAGTTTTATGTAAAGTAACACTTTGCATTTTTTAATGAATTTTCATAGACATAATTTTTATCCATAAATAAACTTGAGTGTGTTTATGGAACAATTTTACACTCTTTTAGTAAAATGTTAAAATATTTTTTATGAAACTGAAGAATTTTAAACTCTCTCTTGAAAATGCTGATGTTTATTGTTCTTTAATAAGCAAAGGTGAAAGAACTCATCAGATATATCACAAAATACAATAAAAAGAGTATTTGTGTATTAAAATGAATCATTTTAATGTGAAGTTCCTAAAGTTATGGAATGCGCTAAATTCTGATCATACAAATGCAGTTCTTGATTGTAACCACATTAGTAATTTATTTGTTTCAACTGAAGATATTGCTCATTCTTTGCATTTCTGTATTTATTAATGTTTTCTTTATCCATCTTTTGTTATTGTTGCTTATGCCACCTGATCGACAGTGTCAGATCGAGGCCCATGAAATTCATCGTAGCAAGGGGCTAGGTGTACGCCTGTCGTTGGCCTTAGCCTTGAGCACCGTACAGGTGACAGTACGATTTAGCTTGGTGAAATTCCCGAAGGGAAGAAATTAATGTTGCCAGAGCCTGTGAGACAGGTTGGACTTTTTTACGACAGGTGGCAACACTACTGATCTCCACCTCCTCAATTTAAGCATGGAACTGGTCAGGAGGAAAATATTCTCCAGCCCCCTGCACTTACAGCTGCGACTGCCCACAAGACTTTCAGACCCACTGATTTATCCAAACGTAGGCACGCACTTGCGTGTGTACAACGCTCTTCTTTAATGGCGAATTTGAATTTCAAAACTGCCTAATTTGAAGCAGAATAATGCATGGATACGTTTATTCTGAACTGTTTCTTGCTAATAATGGAATTTGGAAAAGTCAGCTTAGAATATGGAAACAATCATTTGAGTATACAACTTCGTAAATTTGAGGGGGGGAGATTCACATATTGTACAATGAAAATAGGACAGTGTAAATACAAACTCCCTCTTGAAATGTATATTAACTGACTTTGTATGGATCAAGTTCAAAAAGTACATTATATTGTAATTAAACTCATGGAAATGAATTTTGCTTTGCAAATCAATCGTTAAAATTCTTACAACTTGTATGTTAGTTGCCATTCCGTATACGCGTAAAACTAAATCTTTAGCTCATGTCGCCACCTATATAATGAATATTTGAAACTATCACTAATATTAAATTTTAGCGGGGTTTTTTTATTTTATTTATTTTTTTGCTTTTCTTGTGTTTCGGATTTTTCAGAGAAAGAATTACGCCTATGCCTACTTCAATTTTTTTTCTCATTTTAATGAGTTCATTAGTCAACACGAAACTTATTATATTATTAATTCGTAATAGCAATTTCTTTTTGACAATGAATCTCTTTTCAATTCTTTTCTCACTTAATGTTAAGTAACATGACCCAAACATAGAACAGTTTAGAGATAAAAAAAATAACACCCTGGTATTTATTATTTCAAGGGGATAATAGCATTTGTCGCTCTATATACCACAGAACTCTATGACTGTAATTTTAAAATTAGCAGATCGATAAGTTCTCATTTTTGAA
>BMAU01013514.1:0-18558 GCA_019973935.1 Trichonephila clavipes
ACAAAGGTATTAAAAACGTTTGGTAAATTTGTACGCGTTGGATCGACCGAGAAGAACTCCAACGTCCACAAGTATAAAGTAGATTTTGCCATCTTTACCAGCCATAGCATCCAGAGGATAGTGTTGATTGGGCAAAAGAGTTTTGAACCACATGATTACTCAGAGTGATGAAGGCTGTGTCGAGCTTTATACTTTCTCTTCCAAAAACATTTCTTTTAACATTGTTTTCAAATTTTATTTTTACAGCGGAAAAATGTTTTCCATCTCACGTTCTGTGAAGAATTTCCATAATGTTGTGGAAAGCCACTTTTGACATAGTGGTACATCGTCTGCCAATGTACGTTATTTTGGACCGTCATATGCATGGCTCAGGGTAAATATTCTTTTCCCCTCTGTAAAATTTCCTCCAATCTTGCTTCGGTGGGTTCGCCGTATAACATCCGTTCTTGAAACACCATCGATTCCAATAGAACGGGGATTTCACAATCATGGGGTGGCTCTTCTCCCCCACCACACAATAAGCAATCCGGTTGACAAGAGCACGGATCCGAAACGACTGGCGTGGTTAACAGCGGTACGATAAATTGCCAAGATGACCAATGGCCGATACATTATCACAGAGGTACGATTGTCCACGATAAAATTTCAAAATCAAAATGAAATGATTATTGAAAAAAGGTACTGAGCTTATAAAGTGTTTGGTGAACTAAAAAAATTTTTTTTAAGACGGGATTATAAGGAAGTACTTTGCAGCTCTAAACTTATATCTCAGTTTCCTTGCAACTTCAATAACATTTTCTGTATTGAAAGCAAACCATAATTATGGCTTCCTTGAAAACTTTAATCTCTTAATTGGAAAAAAACATTGTCCCAGGTATGCTGCAAGAAAATGCCTCAAATTTGTCGTCTTATAGACGAAGATTGGAATGTTTAGCGGGTATATATTGAAATTTCAAGAGCTCTTGAAACTGTATCCCAATCCCGTCAAGGAGGTACTGAATGAAAATGGATTTCACATTTCACACTGCGTCTGGAGTAAAAAAAAAAAAACTGAAGGACCAGACATTTGTGAATGTTATTTTTTATTTAACGAACCCGAGAAGTATTTTATTGTGAAACAATTGGATCACGTCGTTGTACGGGATGCATCAATACTATAGAAGGATTGTTTGAGAAAAGCCCATTGTCAATGTGGGAGAATGTCATTGAAGTTGCAAGGAAACTGAGATATAAGTTTGAGCTGCAAAGTAGTTCCTTATAATCCCGTCTTAAAAAAAAATTTTATAGCTCACCAAACACTTTATAAGCTCAGTACCTTTCTTCAATAATCAATTCATCTTGATTTTAAAATTTATCGTGGACAATCGTACCTCTTTGATAATTTATAGTGCCATTGGTCATCTTGGCAATTTATCGTACCACTACCATCCATGCCAGTCGTTTCGGATCCCTGCTCTTGTCAACCGGATTGCTTAGTGTGTGGTTGGGGAGAAGAGCCACCCCATAATTGTTCCATCCACGTTTTATTGGAACTGATGGTGTTTCAAGAACGGATGTTGTACGGCGAACCCACCGAAGCAAGATTGGAGGAAATTTTACAGAGTGGAAAAGAATATTTACCCCGAGCCATGCATATCACGGACCAAAATAGTGTACGTTGGCAGATGATGCACCACTATGTCAAAAGTGGCTTTCCAGAACATTATGGAAATTCTACACAGAATGTGAGATGAAACAATTTTCCGCTGTAAAATAAAATCTGAAAACAATGTTAAAAAAATTTTTTTTTGAAGAGAGAAAGTATAAAACTCGGCAGCCTTCATCACTCTGAGTAATCATGTGGTTCAAAACTCTTTTGCCCAATCAACACTATCCTCTGGATGCTATGGTTGGTAAAGATGTCAAAATCTACTTTATACTTGTGGACGTAGGAGCTCTTCTCGGTCGGTCCAACGCGAACAAATTTACCAAACGTTTCGACACCTTTGGGATTCAAGGCAAAGGTGTGTTGCCGGTCCACAAGCCCTATCCAGTGATGACGCAAAAGTCAAAGCTCGTGACTCCCGATGTGATGTTTAATATTTCGAATGCATAAGTGACGTCTTTGGCCACGAGTTTTGCCACCAGTCTGAATAAGGGCGTGGCTCTGGCAGAAGGCAACCTGTTTGTAGGGAGCTACAAATTATCTCCCGTCTTGCACGTTCAAGACTCTCCCGTCTCCCGTCCAGTCTAGGTGAGAAAATGAGTCCAAGACTTTATCGAAAAGATGAAAGACATGCGTCGAACCTCTTTGGTGGCTCCTGTGGAAAGTCCTGCTGAGCCTAGGATGGATTTTTTAGTGAATGAAGTCCAGGTGACTTCACATATTCCTACTTCACCCCTGATCATTCGTTGTGACAAGAGTATCCAGACGGATACCCCAGCCCCCATTTCAAACCCCTTGGAAAGGGGCCCATCAAACAGTCCAATAAATCCCGGGATATTCCCAAAAACATTATTTTGCTGGTGCCCAAACATCATCCTCTCCTTACCTTGGGTTACGATGGATTCATTCTTCAACCGTTAAATTGTGTCACTAATCAATTGTTCAACCATGTGTCATTTTTCTTACACACCCAGGGTGGGGTAGCAAAAAGCCAGGAAGCCAATCAAAATCCACTTCCTACTTCTCTCTAGTCTAAAAGCGGGGATCTTACTTTCATTCCAAGGGTGGGGTATCAGGAAGCCTGTAGAAAGTAATCCAGTAGCCAATCAAAAGCCTTTAACTGCTTCTCTCAGAAGCCAGTCGCCTCAAAGGACGAGATATGGAGGCCTACCAAACATTTCAATTATACCTGATCAAATACCAGGGAGTCAATCTCTCTGATTTCATTACATTTATGACTCAGTTTCGAATCATTCTCAACGGCTTGCAACCCCCCGAGACCATTGACCTCCACACCGAAACTGAAAATCCAAATTATACCTTTTGGCATATAAGGCATAGAAATGACATGGTCCCCAAAACCTGACCACTTGGACTCTATTGGCTCAAGCGGTGTTGGTTGAATTCCATGGAGAGAAATGTCCCAATACGGTTTTTCAAGTGCCCGACGCGTGTCCCATTTGTCTGAGTCCGATTCACTGGCCAGAAAAGACACAGTGTGGCCATAAGTTTCACTTGCGATGTCTGTTGCATCACCTGGACGTGGTAATACTTGTTCCCTCTGCAGGGCACCCATCCCATTGAGAGCATCCAAGATACCGTGTTGAGCCCCAGATAATTGGGAGAATGATTGCTGGAACAGAGCATAGCTCGGGACCAGTAATCGTTCTCCCATTTTTTCGGGCAGCTCTAGACGTCAAGATTGGAAACCATGAGAAGCCACCTTCTCTATTATACAAGCAGTCCCATGAGCAGGGGTGCCAATCTTGCTGCAATAGCTCCCGCCTTCGAAAGCTGGCCCACTGGCTAAGATGCTAGGAGTCATGCCTTCGAGTTATTTTGAACTTAGTCATGCGATTGCTTGGCTGGGGCTTTTATTCAAACTATCCAGATTTTATTAAACATAGCTGGGGAAGTCCCAAACTCTATTGGCTCAAGCAGTGAGTCTTATGGAGGCCCGAGATTATTTTTATAGTCCCATTGGCCAAAAAAACGCAGTGCACAAGAGTTGTCTCGCCTAAACTACACTGCTGGACAATTGCTAAGGACGGATAGCACTATCATCCATAGCAACCACAAAATGAAAAGAAGCAAAAATGTGGAAAATTAGAATAAGTGCGGGATATTAGTAAGAAGAAGTATGAGTATGCAAATTTTTTCCACCTCTGTTCATCACGTGATAGCGTTCATAAGAGCTTTAAAGGTTTTGACGCGTGTGGACAGTTGTTGTTTCAAGTCAAAGTTTTACAGGAAAGATTTAATAGACGAACTTAAAATTTTTGGCATGTCTTCCCGACATCACATAGATGATTTTATGCGTGGCCGAATTATTGGAAAGATCGAAGAAGGGCGAAAAATAACAGATGTTTCCAGGGAGTTCGACATCGCTTACAGCGTTGTTTCACGGCTGTGGAAGTCATTTAAAACTACTGGAATGTGCAGCAGACGGCACGGGGGAGGTCGTGTTAGAAGTAAGACGCCTGCAGAAGACAGATATATCGTCCTATCAGCAAAAAGGAACAGGCGCACCACAGCTCAGCAGGTGGCAAATCAGTTTCTTGCTGCCTCAGGAAAGCAGATCTCCCGAAAATCTGTTGCCAGACGTTTGAGGGGAGGAGGACTATACGCACGCAGACCTATTGTGTGTGTCCCATTGACCAGACAGCACCGTACTGCCCGTTTGAAATGGTGTCGTGAGCATCACAATTGGACTGAACAGGACTTGGCATGCGTACTATTCTCAGATGAGAGTAGGTTCTGTCTGTCATCGGATTGTAGACGCCAACTGATCTGGCGCGAGAGTGGTACTGCTTATCGTCCAGAAAATATCCAGGAAAAGGACCGATATCCGACATGCAGTATCATGGTGTAGGCCGGTATCATGATCAATGGCCGCACGCGCCTACATGTGGTTGTGAATGGGACTATGACGGGCCAACGATACATTGATGAAGTTCTACTTCCTCATGTTCGTCTTTTCCGTGGTGCTGTCGGTGATAAATTTGTTTTTATGGACGACAGTGCAACATGTCATCGAACACTCGCTGTTCAGGATTGTCTAGACAGCGAGGGTATTCAACGTCTCGTATGGCCAGCGCGTTCTCCAGATCTAAACCCAATTGAAAATGTGTGGGATGCTTTGGGGCGGCAAGTTGCTGGTCGAAACTATCCTCCGACAAGCAAGAACACCCTCATGCGTGCACTCTCAGAGGAATGGGATAAATTGCCTCAACAGCTGCTGGATAATATTGTGCAAAGTATGGTATGACGTGTGGAATGTTGCATCACACTCCACGGTGGACATATCCCGTACTGATACCTTTCTTTAAGGTGCCTGCTGACTTTTAGATGCATTGTTCCATTTCTCCGTACGCAGATCAAATGAACATTTTTTTTTTTTTTTTCTTTCAGATGTTTCACAGCTTTTGTACTTTCCAGAAAAATAAATATTCTTTATTCTAATGTCTGAACAGTGTGGCAACTAGATTTTATCCTACTAGGCCTCATGTCTCGCTTAATGTTATGCTACATAGCAATTTGTGATCCGTCCTTAGCAATTGTCCAGCAGTGTATAACAACACTCTTGCTTAATGGGCAGAACACCATTGAGGACACACAGAGAGCTTCTCCCATTTTTTGGGACAATATCATTCCAACGTGTCATGGTTGAATTGACACATTCATGGAGCGGAATCAAGCATCGTGGGGAAATGAAAAATATCAAAAAAGGAAATTTCAAAATTAAAATGACTCTTCAATTAAAAAAAATTTTTAGTAAGATTTAAAGCTTTCACTCATCTGTGATTCTGACAACAGTGATTTCTCCAAACTATAATGATTTGGTTGACATGTTCAATTTGTCAACACCTGTTTCACCTTTGCCCATGTCCATGTTTCACCTTGTAATGTCATCGTATGATTGCCGTGCAAGGCATGTGTGTCATTCTCCACCACCCCATCAATTCCATTTTTCACTCTTGAGCAAGGTTGGCTATAGGTAGCTCCACCTACATCCTGTCTGAAAAGTATAAAAGCGAGGTGTGCTTCGACAATTTTCATCCGTCATGGACCCGATTGATGCCTTCCACGAGCACATTTCTACCACTGTGGTGCCCGTGACACTGCCCGAGAAGCCCGATGCGTTGGAAAATACTGCTCGGCAGGGCCAAGTCCGAGCTGGCATCATCCACCAAGAACCCAATGCAAAACGTGTTTTTGTTTTGCAAAGACCATTGGTGTTAAAAAAGACGTGGAAGGACAAATTCAAGCGTGCAGTCACGGAGGCAAATCATGCTAATGAATTTAGACCCAACGAAGTGATGTGGGAAAAACATCGAAAGGCTTGTTGATAAATCCAGATAGACTGCTCAAAATTACCGACAAGAGGATGATTAACATTTATGGCAACATGTTTTTTGCCAAAAAAGACTGTACCTTTGGCTTGCGAACGGTGAAATCCGGAGAGATTCACTTTATTCAAACTACGCATGTCCCCATGTTCATCTATGAATTGCCAGCCTCCAGTCTCAAGTGCCGAGCCCAATCCAATGTGTTTAGAAGAAGTTTTGAGCCCTATGACCAAATACTGTACCATCAAACGATCTTGGAGCCCCACACGGCGTATCCGATCCCGGCTGCAACAAACTACATTGTGCTGATGGTTCAAAAACCAGCTTTTGACCTAGACATTATCCCCGAATTCCTTCTTCCCCAGCTCATTCAGAAGGGATTCCATGTGGGAGATTTCCGGAAAATGAAAAATTTTGATCAAACACCTTACAAGCTGCCTCAGCCTACCCCGGCTCATGTACCGGCCTAAAAGCGACCTTTGGAGGAAAAATCCGTGTCATTCTCCAAGAGACGATCCAAAGTGTGCATCACTCCCGTCATTAGACGTGTGTCCAGTTGAATTGAGGTACCGATGACACCTAGACTGACTCCAGAGCCGATTCCACAGTCACCTGTGCAGATTCCAGAGTCGCATGTCCCAGAACCACCTATGCAGATTCCAGAGTCGCATGTCCCAGAACCACCTATGCAGATTCCAGAGTCGCATGTCCCAGAACCACCTATGCAGATTCCAGAGTCGCATGTCCCAGAACCACCTGTGCAGATTCCAATAGCCACATGTGTAGATTCCTCCTGACTCAGAGCCTGTGCAGATTCCAGAACCTATTCCAGATCTCGACACTTTGGAGCCGACCCTCACGGATGCTGCTTCATTCGACCAGCTCATGTCGTTCGTATTTGGATAGGAACTAGCACCCCCTGCCCAAGAGCTCCTTTTGCTTCACACGGTACCCTCTACTTTTGAGGGTAATCTCATCTAATTCCTTAATGAATTTGAAAGGGAGTTGGTCTATGGAGCCCATGGACTTGACAATGCCCAGACTGAACCCTTGTAGAAAAAAATCTATTGGATTTAAAGCTATTCAACCCATGGATCTGTCATGTAGCTGATTGTTGTCAATAAATAATTCACCTGAAAACAAGTCTCGTTTTTTTGTCAGAATGGTTTGGGTACAACACTTGTTGGACCAGTGTCAACATCGCACCACTATCATATTCGGAAATCTGGGTCTGTGGCTGGATCGAGTCACGTATTAAAAGCCAGAGTATCCTTACACCATCCTTTTTGAACCCAACTTTGGCGTGCACGTTTCTAGTTCGTTTGGAAGAACAGTCATTGTGTAAACCTGGATATAGATCTGACGTGTAATAAAGGAGTCGACTTAAAGTTCTTTCGAGTGGGTCGTTCCCCGTCTCGCCAAGTTTGGGAGGCGTATCAACCTATAATTACGGTGGCCTTCCTTTTGGATCTCACGCACTGCATGCGACTGGCGGACGTGTACGTGATATGGTTGACGTGGTTGAACGATTGGGAAATTCATCGAGACGAGAACCTACCTTGGCGTATGGTGTGTCCCCAAACTTGGAAACGGGTTTTGGAAAAGTATGTGGAATGCTCGCATCAGAAAGCTTTGGCCCATGGAATACTCTCTGACGTCACGCTCTTCGAGCATATATGAGGGATAGCCAACAGAATATTTCTTTCTCAGCAACATGTCAAGCCAACCCGTTTATATTACTCATGCCAACGTGTTTTACCACCAGGGCAAGCCAGTTCCCATCGAACTCTCCATTGCCCCAATTCCCAGCAATTGCAGCGATCCCTAAGTGATGGGCATCACGGTGAATCATGCCGGGCACACCTCCTTGCCTAAAGAATTGCGATCCAACAGCCACGAAAATGAACGTCTTCGTCTGGTACACCACCCCGTTACCTAAGAGTGTACCCGTGGAATCCCTAACCTTTTCGTGAGGGGCAAGTTGAGCCATATGAGCCGAGGAGGCCTCATGGTGGTCAAAGGAACAGAACAAAAAAAAATTTCCTAGAGCTGGGAGTGTTTGCCATGTCCCTGCAGACGCTGCCCGAATTCAAACACATTTACGCCTGAACCTTTCCCAAGTCTTTGTATGAGGATGTGCACGATGACGTTTCGTATTGCACCATGATAAAATCTTACCAATTTTTCCAAATACCTGCAGCAGTTTAACAAGCTGCAAGCGGAATGGAGCCATAAATTTCAGTTTTGTAAAAAATAAAAAAAATGGTTTGGAAAAAGAGGGATTTAGTCGAATCCTCTCAAGGGCTCCCTATTTTCGGGTACAATAGTATACCAAGATTGGATCAACTGCGCTGAATTTCAGCGCTACACCAAGATTTTATTCCCCTTTATTGTGTCACAAGTTTAGTGGGCTGAATGATCTTTCAAGGTTGCGACGTATCAATAAGATGTCTGGTTCTAGCATCAGCCAATAGGAATCAATTCACGTGACCCAGCAGAGTATGAAAGGCGAGCACTCAGCATCCAGAGACATTCTCACTCTGGAGCAACATGTCTCACCTAGCTTTTTTCATCACCCACGCCAACGTTTTTCACCATGGTGGCCAACCTGTTCTCATCGAATTGTCAATTGCCAACATTTCGGAGGATGGAAAAGATCCAAAAGTGATTTTCCTCGCGGTGGATCATTCGAACCTCCTCACGACCACCAAAGATAGCCGGGCCAACCACTACATCAATAAACTCCTCACCCTGAAAAGCCACCTCCCTGAATCCGTCCCCCTGGAACACTTGTCCTTTTGCGTCAGGGGTAAGTTTTGTCACCTGGTCCAAGGAAACAAAGGCCTCATCGTCGTCATTGGATCGGACCAGTGGAAAATTTTTGAAAAGCTGGGGGACTTTTTACATTCAACTTGGAAACACTGCCCCATTTCCGGGATTTGAATGACCGCACCCTGCCTGACCACCTGCACGATGAGGTACTCGAGTATTCTGATATATCCGAGTGCACCATGTTGAAAAGTTACTGATTTGCACGATACCTGCAGCATTTTAACAAGCTAAAGACTGAATGCAAAAACAGACTGCCGATCTAGGAGAGTGAGTGAGTAAAAAAAAATAATACCGAAAAACGTGGGATGGAGTCGAATCGACGCGGTCCCCCTTTTTTCAAGACGCACACTATGCCAACGTTGGAAGGTTTTATGCTGCATCACATCATGTGCGCCAGCCAATAGGAATCGTTTCACGTGACCTCATTAGAGTATAAAGCGCCAGCAGTCATAAATCAGGATGCTTTTGAATGCATTTTCATGGCCAAATGATTTTTGTTAAGACTGTCTGGATTTGAAGTTATGTTTCATCTCCAATTCTGGCATTCTTAACAGTAAATGTTTTTAGCCCAATACTCAAGTCCGAAAATTGGGGGACGACTCATTCCCCCTTTTTTGCGGCTCCATTCATACACCAAGATTGGAATGCATCAAATATAGATTACCTGTGAATAATTTTCGACTCTTGCTTTCACACACTAATATTGGAGGGCCGTTGAGTGGGCTTGTCCCTTCTCACCAAGATGCATACATTTCTTTTGACATGTCAAGAATTTTATTTGACCCCTTCAATATGCCTACATTTCAGTTGATATGTCAAGAATTTCATTTGACCCCTTCAAGATGCATACATTTCATTTGACATGTCAAGAATTTTATTTGACACCTTCAAGATGCCTACATTTCATTTGACATGTCAAGAATTTCATTTGACCCCTGTCTAAATTTTCTCTCTGGGGTGGACATTTTCTCTCGCCCCGTGAAAAAGTATTTTTGGGAGAAACTGAAAAATTTTGTGTCGTTCATTTGACCCCTGTCTAAATCGTCTGTCTGGGGTAGAATGAAAATTTATCTTTCGTCCCGTGAAAAAACTTTTTAGGTGAAAATTGAAAACATTTTGTGTCGTTAATTATAAGGTGCTCTCATGGATACTGTTAGTTCTTTTAATTAACAGCTCCCTCTAGCTGCTTGTAAAATAAACTTCAGTGCGTGTGTAACAATCACTCCGAGAGGTAGTGTACGGAGTAGAGAAATTAAAAGAGATCGCAGTCCACTACTAGTGTTGTTTATTGTGTTGAGTCAAAACATGGTCCGTCGAGCCGGAGTTAAGCAATCTTATGGATATGTGTATTTGTGAAACCGTGGGATTATCAAAATGCATTGAAAAAAGTGATGGCCAAAGTGTGAATAGAGACCGATTGCGAAACCGAAACTCTAGCTAGCGGCGTGAAACAGCGATCTGAGGAGGTAGGTGCAATTAATTGATCCTTCTATTAGTGGCCTTAATTCATAAATATGTCTTTAAATAAATTAAAGAAAGACGAGTTAAAAATCGTTGCAGATGAGTTAAATTTAACTGTACCAGAAGGAGCAAAAATCGCTGGCCTTAAAATATTTAATTGTAAATAGTGACGTTTACAAATAGGATAAAGAGTTAGTTCAATCCGCAATCGATTATGCTTCGGCGGAAATTAAAAATAAGAGATTGGATAGTGAAACTAAATTAGAATTTGAACGAATTAAATTAGCGCAATTGCAAAAACAATTAGAGCTTGCAAATATCCAGAAGAATTTACCTCAAAATTTCGATATTCGAAATCAGAGTGTTCTTGAAACTGCCGCCAATATTAATGTTGAGACTTTGTTAAAGTCCGTGAAAACTTTAACAATACCCGTACCTTCAAGAGTGGAGTCATATAATTTATTTTTCCAGTCTCTTGAAAAAGCATTCAAAATAAAAGAGGTTCCCGAACAATTTAAAGGCGAAATTCCTTTAAATATTCTAGGTGAAAGAGTTAATAATTTACTAGTTCATGTTTCCGAAGAAGAATTAAATAATTATAGTAAGCTTAAAGATGTAGTATTAAAAGAATTTTCCCCCACACCGCAAGAATGCTATAATAGATTTCAAAAAGCGCAAAAAATAAGTTCAGAGAGTGATGTACAATTTGCATCACGATTATGCGCGGCATTTGAGTATTATTGTCAGCTGCGCACTGTGAATGATTTTAAATCATTATGTGAGTTAATTGTATCGGATAAAATAATGAGCACGCTCGATAGAGAATTAATGTCTCACATGAGCATATAACAGGGAGAGAAATACTTTAAACCACATGAGTTAGGGCGTGAGTGCGATATATATTTGTCATCGAAAGGCAAAATTAAGAATGAGATATTTTCTAAGCCCTTTTGTGAAAATGCCAAGCGTTTTAGTTATAATAAACAAAACAAATTTAATGCTAAAATACCGCGAGATGCATCGAATGTATTTTTATCTGAGTTAAAAAATGATAAATGTGTACTGTGTAAAAATAATGAAGTTCATGCTTTACAATTTTGTCCACAATTTAAAATGTTTTCGGTAAACGAAAGAGTAGAATTTGTTAAAAATAATAGACTTTGTTTTAAATGTTTTTCACCTCAATGCAGCGTTAGAAGATGTCAATCAAAAAATTGTTTCTGCTCTAAACCGCATAATAAATTATTACATTATCCCAGAGAAATGAAAAATAATTCTTTCTTCCCGCTGGAGACGACGATAGAGGTTAACCGGGATGAATCACAATTCACTTTGAGTGTAAATGCTGAATCTTTCGTTCCGAAAGTAGACAAAACACAAATCGTGGCAACGGCATGTTTTAAAAACAAATGCTTTTTGTACTGCTTTAATTCTTGTGAAAGATAAATATTCAGAATGGTAGACATTTAGGGCCTTGTTAGACTCTGGAAGTGAAACATGTCTAATTTCAAATGAGTGCGCGAATAAATTACAACTTAAGACCGAAAAAATAAATACATTAATCTCGTGTTTAAATGATGCCTCTATGGTTGTCAATGGGTGTGTTAAAGTGGCGATTTCTAATCAAAATAAATCGTTAGAAAGGGAGTTGGATATGCTCGTAGTAAAAAAAAATCACTGATTTTATTCCGCAGAAAACGTTAGAGATAAATTCTGATTTTTCTAATTTTGTGGAATTAGCGGATTCTAATTTTAATGTTCCCGGCAAAATTGATTTATTATTAGGTGCAAATATATTTTATGAGTTATTGAAACCGGAAAGAATTAAAATAAAAGATTCACAATTACTGTTATTCAACAGCGTATTTCAGTGCTGCTCAAACTTTCAATACTGGCGCCCCCCTTTTCAATCACAATTTTTATCGCGTCCCCCTTATACATTAATAATGTACTGAATGCAATAATAATGCACTTTTTCTTACGCTAAAGTAATAATCTTAATTATAAACTGTACAAATTCATGACATAAGTACTAAATTTGTATATGTGTCTTTTAAGCAAAAAAAAATTAAGTAATAGGATAATTATTATGTTATTTTTCCTTTCTCTAATTTTCAAATTGGAACATATTGCAAAATGCGGTGGCTGCTTAGAAGACAAAATATAGATATCAGTTTTCTTTTAGAAAGAACTCAGTGGGTCAATTTCTAATCATAAGCATTCCTTTGAAAAACTTGCTCTGTAAGACAAGCCCTTGGAAGTCGCTAATACTTATTAAATGTGTTCTTAATTTAGCATTAATTAATTAGTTATAAAATACTCTGTGCAGCACTGATACATTAAAAGTATACCGGCTGAAGTACCCTCTCTTTGTACGAGTTCATTTATAAGAAAATAAAACATTATTGATATATCGCTGAATTTTAAGGAGAGTAAAGCCAAGTGCGCAACAATGTTTACAAAAATGTAAAATGATTTTTTTAAATCATTGCGCAAATTATAATTAGTTTTAATCGAACTGTAATTTTAAGCCTCACGGAATTAGCATTTAGAATTGATGTTGAATAATGAACAATAATATAAAATTCCGATGAAAAATAATTGTATTATTTTTAATACTTAAAGTGAAAAGACTTCAACATGTTTTAACCCTGGAGCAGGCACGCACTCGATACTAATGGTCGAGTGGGGTTATTGAGTCACCCCAATCCTTTTTTTATAATTATTTTTATAGTACACAATAAAAATCCTAATTCCAGTGAATAATTTAATTAAGAGAAAATATACTCACCTACTTTCAAGGACACAGAAAATATTTCGGAAAAAAAGTTATCACACCGGGAACTCAGTCAAAACAAGTACCTTAAGATTGTAAAAAAACTTTTGTCACTCCCAAAAAAGAGGGAGATATGTGACAAATATATTTTAGTTCACACGTTAAGACTGTCAAACAGAAGGATAGTGTCAGAGCCATTGGTAACAATTAAACAGTTTTGCCAGAATTACCGATTTCGTGCACTCTGTGTTCGGCGTGACAGCTCCGGATTAAAAAGTGTGTATTTATTACAATATGGATGTTCAAAAACATTATGCAAAACGTTTCTCATTATGCTTTATATGTTTGGGAATAACTCATAGAAATAAATCTTGACCAAGTAATCCTTCAAAGTGCTCTATGTGCTTTTCCAAAAATCATAAAAATATTTTACAAGGAAAAAATCGCAGCAGAAATATTTTATTTACAACTTCCCTAAATGAAAAAACAAATACATAAGAGCAGGGACGTAACTAACCGTACAAGTAAGTTCGAAGGTCAAATCGCAGCAAATACATTCTGATGCCTACTACTGATGACAATAATATAACAGTGATGAATTTTTTATCTTCCAAAAAAAATTTTTTTTTGATTATTTGTCTGGGTTTTGTTTTTTCTCATTTTGGTTTGAAAAGAAACCGTAATAAAAAAAATCTCTCATCATGGGATTACATCAAATCAAATAAAAGGTTTTTTATTTGGTAACAGTATCAAAGATAGCTAAAAAATGAGGTTTTGAAGTAGAAGCTTTTATTTTTATGACGTAATATCGCGGACATATAAATTATATCAGTGTAAATGTGTGATTTTGTATTATGTCAGAAAGTATTTTGATTTACTTCATTCCATTAAATAATTTTTTTAAATCTTTTATTTTCGATATGCTAGCGCCTCCCTGGGGGAGGCGCGCCCCACAGTTTGAGAAATACTGCTATATAAAATTCATTCAAACTTTTAACATATATTTTATATAGTATCATTTAAATATCCTATCATTCATCCTTGACATTTGGATATAAGAAGTTTAAAAAAATGGCTGAAATTGAATGTGTTGGTTGCACCAAGAAGAAACAATCTGGGGACTAGGTAAGCTTAAACACTTATAACAAACACTTCAAATAAAATTTTTAATATTATTTTTATTTGGTTTTTTCCCATTGTAATATTTTTATAATCGCAATTATTTCACGAAAAAGACGGTTTTTTAAACTAGTACCATTTGATTGCTTGTAAAAATGAAGATAATATGATACCTTTTTACTTCTGTAAAATACTCAATAAATGAATTTTTTTAAATATTTTTTAGAATTGTCCAGTGGGTTCAACAGACTTTCGAGAAGAACAATGCCGCTCTTTTAATGGTAAAACATTTGGATTTCCTGGGGTAGATGCCAATGTGAAGTGGGTTCCTCATTATACTGGAGATATTCACCCCCGATAAAATCTTTAATTTAGTTTTAGCATACAGACTTTGAATTTTTTCAGTATGATAGAAAATTATTTAGAAAAGTAGAATAATCACATTCTCTCTCACTCTCTCTCTCATATATATATATATATATATATATATATATATATATATATATATATATATATATATATATATCAGCTTCGTTAGTTTTCAGTACTATTCAAAAATATAATACATAATTAATCAATATCATAAGTAAAAAGTACTGCTTATGCTTAAGGAAGCAGGACAAAATTTTAAAAAACTGAGGCTTTTTTACACATTTTTTTTTAAAAAATAAGCCGCTCTTTAGTTTTTTGATGCATTACATTATTTCTCATAAAATTAGCAAACATAGTAAAATATTTCGATCTCTTTTTTTTGAATAATATTTCCTGAGCATTATAAAAACTGTCTCTATTTTGATACTTTTCAATTATCAATATTTTACGAAACTTTTTCATTATATGACATTGCTCCTAGTATTAATAAATTGCATCCAATCAAAATTTTGTTTTCTAATGTTAAATCAATTCATGTAAGTGTTTATTAACATCAAACTATAACTCACCACAAAGGCTATTGGTGATGGATATCATAATTTTGAACTATGATTAAGCGATGAGGACGACACTTGAGCCACGCCACATTAATGGGTGTACTTTGAGCCAATTGAATGCGCATTAGCCCTTCTACACGGTGAATCCTCAATGCCGCTTGGGCTCGAACTCATGATACACTGGCCACAAGTCCATGACTAAGATCAGTACGAAATTTTAATATTTAATGTTACTACACTAAAATAAAAAGTGACAAATAAATTCTTATAAAATTGCTAATGTATCAAATGCAGAAATATTTTTCCAATATTAGAGTTTCTAAAATATGGTGTATAACACAATTTTTTGAAGCAAAAATTTGAAACATTTAAATACTTCAGGGTCTGCATTTAGGTTGAAATTTCCCAACTCATGGTACATAATGGTTAGGATTGCAGCTCTTCAAAAATTGAAAACTTACAAACTTTGTCATTTTGAGTAAAAAGAAATAAAATGCCTATAATATTGAAAATGTGATTTGAATGTGTTTTGAATTTTAAAAGCTATTATGTTAATACTTTTAGCAATGAAATATTCTAAAAATTTTCAAATAATTATACATACTTCTTTAAGAGAACAATAGACATGCTGGTATACACTTAATCAATTTCAAACATTGCTATTAACAATATTTCAACATAAAAGGTGGTGTTTTGGTTGAAGGTTTATGCACCACTTACAACTTTGTTGAGAAAGAATGATGGAAAAAATTTTGTGATTTTTTGCAGAATCCATTTGCGTATGGAACTCAAAAGAGAATTTGATAGATTTTGACAGTGGAAACTTGGTCACTGATTTGTCCTTTTTAATCGAGAACCGCTTATGTAAACAAAGAAAAAATACATATTCAAGATGAAAACTAAATGGAGCACTGTGTGAAATAAGTTCAAAATGAAACTAACAATTAGGAAAATTTCAAATTAAAGTAAACAATTTGATGCATGTTAGATAAATGCAGTCCTGTGAAATATGTATTTCAATTGCTTTCATGAAATCAAGAATAAGATTAAGGAAAAATCATCAATTTTCTGGCGAATTTAAAATTCCAATTTCAGGTGTCATATTACTTGCTGATTTTCAAACGAAATGCACAATGCTAAAATCTGACATTTAACGTAAAGAAAAAATATTATGTTTATTTTGGATGTATAACATATTAACAAAAAAATTGCCTTCCTTTTACAGTCTTGCTATTTGAAGCACTATATTTATGCTGTGTATAAAAGTGAAGCTCATGAAGGAAAAAGTCTAGATCCACAAAATCTGAAAAGTACTTTGAGAAGCGATGGAGATTTGCAACATTTTCTCCGTCAAAATACTGGGATTCAAAAACAATGCAAAATCTCACTAGCATAATATTGCTACTTTGTTCCTTATTTTTATGATGAAAAATTCAACAAATGATCTGCGATCATATTCATAATTCAGAATCATGCGGAAATCGAGCTCTAAAATATATATAAACTTATAAAACGTAAAATGACTACACACATCATGAAGAATCATATGTGAATTGCAAGAAGCCACCACGTGACACCGATAGTACATCACAATAACGAGAATGTAAGAGGGGGATATGTAAGGAATACAGGCATAGAAGTAAAATTGTTCCCAAGCACTTTATAAACCTTTCAGAGCAATAACCGCATTGTTATGACACAAAGTACATTTGGAAGGATATTTTACGCGGTAGAATTATCGGTTGTCTGGAATGTGGGTGTACTCAGCTGGAAGTCTCCGAGAAACTTGGAATCGCCCAGAGTGTCATTCATCTCCAGGCATTGGCAACGATTCCAAGATAATGGTAATGTGAATAGGCGTTACAGCACAGGTCTCCCCCTAGTTACAACACCGAATGAAAACAGGTATTTGGCAGGTGACTTGTCACGTCAGCTTTCTTCAGCCACTAGTTTTAAGGCAGACAGTGTAATTCACTGTCGCCTACGGTTAGCAGGGAGTACAGAACATGTATTGTAGACCACGTAACAGTTTTCCGACAAGTTCATGATTAGCGTGCAGTCTAATTCTCACAGGACTTTCATAGGTAGAGTGCCAGGTACCTGTTACCACCCAAAGAACGTAAGTAAATGCTACCGTTTCGTTGATGCAGGATTGCTCGTTTGAGAGAGTGAGAAATTATTCTAGGTTCCACACAGAACTGACTTGCATGTTCAAATTGGAATCATGACAAGCCAAATCTATCGGGACGTCAGTCTGGAACAACATGAACGTTTATTAATGGGTACCATGGGCGCAAAATTTGTGTTTATCAATGACAATGCCCGTCTTCACCGTGCAAACATCGTATACAAATGCCTTCAATCGGAGGATATCGTCATTATGGACTGGCACGCATTGTCTCTGGACTTGAATCCAGCACAGAATGTGTGGGACATCCTTGGCTGACGAGTTGTAGCCCATCAACCACCTCCCAGATGTCTACCGTACTTTCGGAGAGCATTTCTTGATGGGAGGGGCAATTTTCCACAAGATCGGATCGATAATCTGATATTCAGCATGTGTAGGCGTTGTACGGACTGTATTGCTCCGTGTGTAAGACATACTATGCATTAACCATCCTGTCAAGCATATAATATTGGGTTTTGTGTATAGGTTTTTTTTTTAGTAATTTGCTTCAGGGAACAAAAATCGCAAATTTTCTTAATAATTTCAAACATACAGCATCTTTTTTTCTCTTTACCTTTTGTTTAATAAAAAGGTTTTACAATGAAATTACATTTCTTTTTTGCTGGCGGTTTCTTTGCCCGAACTTGCATTCTCCTTAATTTATGGACATGAGTGTATTTTAAATTACTTTAAGTGTTAATTCTGCGTGTTGCAGAGATGCAGATTACATCTCTGCAAAACAGGATTTCTCGCTTCAATAACGCAAAATTTTATTTAAAAACAATACCTCTACAGTTTTTGAGAAAAACACTAAAGATTAATATGACATGTCGGTTGTGCGTAATTTTTTTTAATATAAACATCAAAACGTTGATATGTCTGCAAAGGAACAAGTTTAAGATGTCCCCCTGCAGGCTGGTGCTTACATGCACGCGCCATGGAATGACTGACTATGAAAATCCTATGAAAGTATGTACAGCAGAACTATGAGCTTTTTCTATAGAAACTGATCAGCAGACTGTTTGCTTCAAGTAGTTTTATAGAAAAAAATGTAAAAGTGGAGGGAAGCAATCATGGTATCCATAAACGACGACCCCTTACGTCCGATTCTTTGCTTTAGGTTTTCCATATCGAACCAACTGCATGAAGATCTAATGTGCTTCAAAGTTCTATGTATCATAAGGGTATATCATCAAGAGAATCCACTTAGTACATTACGGAGTAATAATTAGAATTAATTCTGACAACAGTATCGTTCAATCGGGATCTACTAGTATATT
>BMAU01013522.1:0-25865 GCA_019973935.1 Trichonephila clavipes
CCATGGTTCGAAATTACGTAGTCCGTCGCCCAAAAGCCCTCGTGTAGCTGAACAGTGCGACGTTAATAATCAATCAATCAATCGCTCCTGGTACTGAAACCTCATTCCGGGATGTTTTTATGTTGAATGCACGGATTTAAATTCTTGGAGATATCCGATAAATAAGAGATCAATTGGCAAGGCGATGTGAAATGGGCTGCTTGATAAAAAATAATATAGAAAAATAATCCAAAAAACCAAAACTATATATGTTCCCATTGTAATCCAAGACTGAGTATCACACCATGTTTCAAATTGTGGGTGCATCTATATATGTACACACACACAAATTATCAACCGTTTGGAAAAGAGTGTACGGACATATGATTTTTTTTGTATGAGGAAGTTATTTCAAGTTACATGAAACATTCTCCATAACATGCAGAGAGTACAGATATAAAAGCAAACACATTTTGGGCTGTTTTGTGTTTTACAATTATAAAATAAAAAATAGTAGGAAAACTTTAAAACTGAAAATTATAAAAAAATTCTTGTTCACTTTCGCACTTGTTATGTATCGTGATTAGTTAAATGCAGTTAAAAATGTTTCTTGTTTTGGAACATTTGGGGGGGATGACCGATAAAAGGGGTCAAGGAGGGGTAGGGTGCTAGCTTAAGTGTTGTTCTTTGCCACCTCACCAAGATTAAAAATACAAGGTCCGTCAACAGTAGCCTTCATGTTGCTTTATAGTGTTATAATGTTAATAAACTTACTCTGGAATAAAATTAACTGAATTTCCATTTTTTTGTCTGTTCTGAAAATTCGAGATGTGTCACTTTATTAAAGTTAATATAAACAATATTAATATGGGTTATTAATCCATTAATAAATGTGTAAATTTATACTCATATTTGTATTTAATAATAAATACATATGCATATTGTCATTTATCACGTACAAGCATATATGGAATCTTAATTTTTGGCATGAAGATTGTATATCAGGGGAATGAACTATGATATACACTGCTGGACAATTGCTCAAGGACGGATCACAAATTGCTATGTAGAATAACATTAAGCGAGACATGAGGCCTAGTAGGATAAAGTATAGTTGCCACACTGTTCAGACATTAGAATAAAGAATATTTATTGTTCTGGAAAGTACAAAAGCTGTGAAACATCTGAAAGAAAAAAATGTTCATTTGATCTGCGTACGGAGAAATGGAACAATGCATCTAAAAGTCAGCAGGCACCTTAAAGAAAGGTATCAGTACGGGATATGTCCACCGTGGAGTGTGATGCAACATTCCACACGTCGTACCATACTTTGCACAACATTATCCAGCAGCTGTTGAGGCAATTTATCTCATTCCTCTGTGAGTGCACGGATGAGGGGGTGTTCTTGTTTGTCGGAGGATAGCTTCGACCAGCAACTTGCCTCCCCAAAGCATCCCACACATTTTCAATGGGGTTAGATCTGGAGCACGCGCTGGCCATACGAGAAGTTGAATACCTTCGCTGTCTAGACAATCCTGAACAGCGAGTGTTCGATGACATGTTGCGTTGTCGCCCATAAAAACAAATTTATCACCGACAGCACCACGGAAAAGACGAACATGAGGAAGTAGAACTTCATCAATGTATCGTTGGCCCGTCATAGTCCCATTCACTGCAATCACATGTAGGCGCGTGCGGCCATTGATCATGATGCCGGCCCACACCATGATACAAAATTTGCATACTCATACTTCTTCTTACTAATATCCCGCAACTTATTCTAATTTTCCACATTTTGCTTCCTTTCATTTTGTGGTTGCTATGGATGATAGTGTTATCCGTCACTTAGCAATTGTCCAGCAGTGTATATTTTTGCACGGCAAAAGTTGTTTTGGAAAATAAAAATTTTTATTTGACTTAATTTGGACTATTAATATAAATTGGCTCGTAATTTAATTACCCTAGGTTACATAATATGCATTTGCATAATAATGTTACTTCTCAAGTTTTTAGCATTATCTACTCTCAGGTCTTTTTTCTTCATTTTCATGAGAGATGCCAAAATATAAGCTATATCTTTATACTAGAAGCGAAAATGAGAGAATATTTTGAATCTTAATATCCATTTATATGTATATATTTTTCGTGGTTTATTTTATTAAAGGAAAAGCGAATGTTTATTAAGTACATAATGGATGATCAGCTATCAAATATAAAGTAAGTAGACATTTTTTTACTGTATATTTAAAACTGGCTCAGATCCAGAAAATGTAACATAGAAGTTATCTTTTCACAATAAAAAACAAACAAAAAGCTAAAAACAGTCTTAGCAGATACTGAACTCCTAAGGGGGAAAATTTTATGAATTATTTTTCTTTCAAAAACAACTTCATTTTGATACCTTAGTGAATGAATTACACTTTCAGTTTTAGATAAATTTAAGCACTCTTTTCTCATGAATATTTATTTTTATTTTCGACTTAAAAAAAAATAAGAATTTTATTCCGTAAGATGATTATTTTTTTTACTTGATATTTTTTAAAATAAATTGTAATGTTCGAATGATGTGTACTGGTGAACTTTTAAGTAAGCAAATTTTGAATATTTGAGTTTCTTTAACTTTTGCAGATTAATTAATGACAAATGGATCCAAACACACAGTTAAAAAAAAAAACATCATTAGCTTTATTTAAATGTTAAAGTTTAAGAAGGGATTTTTTATACATATTTGTTTTCCATTAAAATATTTGAAAATAAATTTGTGAAATAAAGAACAAGTTATTCATAACTTAAAACATTTTAAAGTGTGAACCATGACAAAATCTTTTTGAGCGACGCAGTACATTTCAATTGCCTAAATACTGAATAATTTAAAATCCAATCTATATACAGTTACTCCCAAAATTGAGGGTACACCTACTTTTAAAATGGGAATCAATGTTTAGAATGAAAAATTACATTAAATAAGAGAAATAAAGAAAACATTTAAGCATAGATGCATTTATTAGATCACAATTCATTATTTTGAATGATAAAACAAAAATATTTGATAGTTTAAACATACATATAATAACTTATAAAGAAAATTAACAGAAATTAATAGCCACAAAACTGAGAGTACATGCATCTATTTCCCCGCATAAATCATGAATAATAAAGAGTTAATATTTAGTAGCATAACCTTTTTGCTGATATGACAGCTTCCAATCGCCGAGGCATTGATTCCACAAGATGTCTAGTGGTCTCGGGAGCAATATTCAGCCATTCTTCTTGCAATACCGATTTCAATTGTTCCTTGCTTGTAATTTGATGTTTTTGCACAGCTCTCTCAAGGTGGGGACCACAGATTCTCGATAACATTTAAGTCGGGAGACTGTGGAGGTGTATTAAGTTGATTCCGACATTGGTAAAAAGCAGCCATTCTTTTTACAACAAACGCAAAGTGCTTGGGGTCATTGTCTTGCTGGTATATGAAATTGACCCCAGTCCCAATTTATCAGCACTTTCTTTTAAATTATTTTGCAGTACATTAAGATAAGCCATCTGTGCATGATTCCATCGATGAATAATAGCTTTCCCCACCCCGACGCAGCCATACACCCCAAACCATCACCGACCCACCTCCGTGCTTCACAGTAGGAATTGTGTGTTTTGGGTGGTGGAGGTATTTGGTTTACGCCACACCATACGACGACCGTCACTGCCGAAGATGTTGAACTTACTCCTCATCGCTGAAAATGACTTCGTTCCCAAACTGTCGAGGCTTTAAAATGTGTTCTTTAGCGAATTTCACACAATCGCTTGACTCTATTCCTCTTACCAATTAAGGGCTTTTTTCGAGCTACTCTACCATTATAGCCAGCCTTTCTTAGACTTCTTCGTGCGTTTCTGCAGAAACCGATCGACCTAAGGTATTAGAGGTACTGGCTGCAATTTTAGGAGCACTAATTTTAGGATCAATCTTCACTTGATGTATAACTCTTCGCTCGGTTATGAGTTCATAATTTTCTTTTTCCTCTTCCTTCGTTGTTTGCCAGCATACCAGTCTTTTAAATTTTTGCAGATTTTTTGATGCAGTTAACACTCGTCTAACTACTTTAGCCATATTCCGCTGGGATTTTCCTTCATTTGACAATTTAATAACAAGTTTTCTCTCTTCGATCGTCGTTTCTTCCGATTCTCCATTTTAATCAAGACATCAAATCACAAAATAAATTTGTTATCAGATAGCCTTTTGAAAGCATTCCTTTTATCATAGATCTATTATCAAATTCCTATTTAAAAAATTACTGGTAGTTTTGCATAGTGATTAAAGAAGTGTACCCACAATCTTTGTGAGATTAAAATGGTGTAGTTTTTCTTTTCAAGCCTTCATGTTTTTGTTTCAATCAATTTCCATATCTTACATTTAATGTTTGAAGAGTAATGTGTGCATTATGAATGTACAAAAGTGCGTTAACATAGCGTATTAATTTCTACATCTGAGATCCGATGGTGAATTTGGAATTAAGTGTACTCAATTTTGGGAGTCACTGTATATATATAAAGGAGAAAAGCGAGACTCACCACCATTGACTAATCACGATATCTCCGGAACTATTAAATCTACAGATTTGAAATTTGGTAGGCAGGTTCCCTTCATGGAGTAGACGTCAGGTAAGAACGGATTTTGCAAATATCGAACCCCCAAGGGGCGTTACGGGTTTAAGGTGTGTTATAGATAATTATTTCCTTTATTAAACTATTAGATGTACAGTCTTGAAACTCTGGTACACAGATTTCTTTCATAAAGTACAGATTCCCTATTTAATGATTTTTACGAAAATCGACTCTCCAAGGAGCGTTGAGGGCGCTTAAGGGGCGATATGCGTAATTATTTCTATTTCTAAACTATTAGATGTACAGTCTTGAAATTTGCAAGCAGATTACTTCATAGAGCAGAGATCCGCTACAAAAATGAGTTTTGTCCAAATCGATTCCCAAGTGGTGTTGTAGAGAATTAAGGGGCGTTATAGGCAATTAACTCTTTTAAACTATTAGACGTAAAATCTCTTGAAATTGAGTAAGCAGATTCCATTCATTCAGTAGAGATCCGCTATAAGGTGGGTTTTGTGAAAATCGCTTCCTATTTGGCGTTGTGGGGTTATAGATAATTATTTCCATTTTTAAACTATTAGACGTACAGTCTTTGGCCTGGTATAAGCGGATTCCCTTTCATAGAGTACAGATCCGCTACCAAATAGTTTTAGGGAAAATTGATCCCAAAGGGTCACTGAAGGGGATTAAGGAGCGTAATAGATAAATATTGCCGCTTTTCAACCAATAGACCCACCGGCTTGAAAAAATTAGAACGTATGTTCCGTTCATGGAATAGAGTTCCTTTTACAAAGAGTTTTTCGAAATGGACCCCCAAAGGGAGTGGGGTTGCAAGGGATTAAGGCGTGTTATAAAAAAAAATTCCTGTTTTGAAATTTAACCCATTTACTTTAAAATTTGTTGAGCACGTTTCTTTAATTGAATAGAGTTCCACCAAGAATGGGATTTTACGGAAATGAACTCCAGGGGGAAGCGGGAGAGAGTTATTGGGGCGTATTGTTAGACAAAATTCCTATTTTCGAACTGCTAAGACTATAATAAAATTTGGTTTGCATGTTTTTTGTTGAATTGAATCCGTTAAGAATGCTCTCAACGAGATATTGATGATAAAAATTCCATTTTTGCTCTGTTAGATTAAGACTTGAATTTAGCAGCATGTGTTTATTTTATGGAGTAGAGATCCACTGACAGTTGCTTTGGTGGAAATCCACTCTTGATTATTAGGTTAAGTAAGCGAAAAATCTTTTTTTTCTACTATTTTAGTTATAAATAGAAATTATAGATATTTTAATTTATGTCCTTTTTATATCAAGAGGCGAGAGTTACAGCTATAAATATATTTTTCAATACAATCGAATTTTACTGCTAGATATCAATAATTAATTTACTATATGTAAACAGTATACATTTATACAACACCGTGAAATACCCAGTGAAGCGGGTGGGTAACGGCTAGTAAATTTTAAAATCCAAATAAATTTTTAAGCCTAAATTATTTTTTATATAATTTTCTATATAATATCACAAAATTGGGAAATTCTAAGTTAAAAAAAAATCCAGAATTATGACAAATTTGTGTTAGTTTTTATTGACATTCCAATGACAACTAAAAATGTTAAACTTGTTTACTTCAGAAAAGAGAAAGTAACTATTTTATCTTCAATTGCAATACTAAGATGTGTTTGTGTGTGTTTTTTTTTTTTTTGACAAATGTTTAGATATTTTTGCAATTTCGAATCAGAGCCCTATCTAATAAAAAAAATGTTGAATTTCAAATCGATACATTCTTTAAAGAAATTCTCAGTAATGATTTATAAAAAAAAGTAGTTTAAAAATACCAATCATATCAGCGAAAATTCCGTACCAACTTTTTTGTTATACATATTTTGATATACTTGTAAACTTTTGTTATTGTTCCTTCTAATGCCACCTGTCTGACGTAGTCCGATCGAGGCTTTCGAAATTCCTCGTGGCAAGGGGCTTACATGATTTTTAGTTTAATAAAGCGTACTTGATTTTTATAAAAAACAGTGAAACATAAAAGTTTCACGTATCTGAAAAAAATAAATTGTTACCTTTTTCACAGTTGGACGTTAATATTTTATATTAATATACTTGGTTTGGATTTTTTTTTTTTACTCGAATGATTTTCTAAATTTCTGTATGTATATCAAAACTTAACTAGTTTTCCATATATTATTTACTATTTCTCTTTATCGGTGCAAAACGCATAGCTTCTAATATTGCAAATGAAGAATATATATGTTCAGGACATTACAATAATATTCTCCTTAATATTGCAATATCTTAGGAAAGGAGACGCTATAATTTGAAATATGTCACGGGAAATATTTTTCTTTTTTCTTCTTTTCTTTTTTTTTTTGCTTTTAAAATTTTTGATAGAAGAATTTTTAACTGAATGGCACAGAAAAGGGAATTTGTTTGTTTATTCATATCACGTTTGGAAATTTTAGAAAAAGGGATATTACGGGCATTGTTATTTTAAATCTTGGCCAAGTGACGTGAATGTAATCTGAGCTGGCACCCCATGATCGTAGCTCCCATACTCCGCCGACGTGAAAAGTGGAACTTCGACTGATTTAACGCGTATCATTCAGTTTTCGTGGTGGTAAGGAAAAATAATCACAAAAATATTTCATACAAATTAAACTTAATTGTCCATTTTTATAGTTTCCCCACATTAGCTTCTAATTACTTTAATCGAAGTAAATACAGTCAGACCTCTATTTAACGAAATCAATAAATCCCCCCAAAAGTTCGTTATATGGAAAATTCGTTATATTGTGTTCCATCGTTTAGTTTTCTTTATAAACCACACTACTAAAATTTTAAATTCATAAACAGCAACAAGAAACAAGAAACAAAGTTACCAGTACGACTCCACTTAAAATGAATAGATAGTAGTTCAAGGACGCGAGACTCCACTGAGGATGAAAGGGATGTAGAAGATGTTTCTAGTGAACTTAACAATGGGGGTTAAATGTTGCATTTCTTGGATTAAATACCCTGAATTATATTGCTTTCGGTGAGTTAGGCACCTAATAAAACAAGTTCAAAATTTATGACTACCGTAAAATGTGTTAAAAGAAAGAATATCTTGAATTGTAAAGAAATACTTAAAAATAGAGTTAAAAATTGAATCACAAGAGAGAAAAAAGTTCGTTATATAGAAAATGCACTTCACTATTGGGAGGTTGTTTTATGAAGAAAATCGTGAAATGTTCTTGATTCCTGGAAAAGTTTCGCAATATATAGAAGTTTGTAATATGGAGGTTCGACTGTATATAATTTACGTTGTACATTGATGAAGCGGATTTAGCTGATAGAAAACTTTCTTTTAAGTTTAAATTAAACCCACTTGTGACGAATCTGTACGTAGCCTTTCCACTAATATTCTTAGGCGTTTTTGGGGATTGTAAATTCGCGTATATTTCCAATCAACTCTAAGAGGAGAACGGGATATGCAAAGTAGTTAGGTTATTTAAGTAGAGTGTTGTAAGTTAGCGAGAATGAAGGCTATTGAGCCAGCAGCAGTAGTGTTAACGTTTAGAGGATTCAATTGGATTACGATAGTGAAACATTGTTGCTAGTAATCGACGAAGGAATCTTAGGAGGTTAATATACCTGTGAAGAGATCAAAGTACTACAGGTGATATATACTAATTTAATACCGCTTACAGTAAGCGTTATTTTAGTAAAATTAGTTTAAGTTAATGAAAGCTAATAATTCGAGTTACGTGTATTTCTCAGACCTCCTATTTCGGTAGATCTTATTGATCTTACGCGTAGTTATTGATTAATTTCATATTTTGTAATTTAATTTAATATTAAAGGGAAATCTCTTTTGTTTGACGTAGACATATAGATATTATGTCTTTAGAGTTTTTGACATTTGAATCAATTGAATAAATATAAGTTATAATTATACAAATGATGTCTGGTCATTCTTTGCCTCAAACTAAACTTGGTGTCCAGGGGTGGAACCCAGGGGGTTCCCACACACTTTAGAGTCAAATTATCTATAGATAATTAAATAAAAACTACATTTTTAATCGATTCATATTGGAGATAAATAATACTTAAATACCGTAATTTCCTGCACACCAAAAACAAAAAAAAAGTAATTAATTTGGTTTCAATAAAAATTACATCTAAATTATAGTAGTCTACTCAACTGAGAAGTTAAAAAATTAATGTTTGTTTTGCAAATAATTAATTGTTAATGAACTCGTTAATGAGTGCACCATAATTTAAAATGTGTAAATCAGCTTTAGATGGAAAAGTGGAATATCAATCACATCTTAATTGCTAATTTTAACTGTTTTTATGCGGAAAAGTATGATTTTGAAAAATTTCAATCCATTTTCGAAATGATTTTTCATATAGATATTTAGAAAATGATATTTAAAGCCTCAGAATCTGTTTGTTATTATACGAGCTAATTAATTGGTCGTAATTAAAATTAAGAAATTTCTCAATGTATTTTATTTTTTTCAATAATAGGGATATGTGTGGAAGATTGGTTTTTTTTTTTTTTTGGTATTCTTCTAATGGATGATTGGGAAATATTTAAAGAAAAAATGTAAATGCAAACATCAAATTTAAACGCAATATGGTCTTCAACGATTCGTGTCATTTTCTTTTTCTTTTCGAGCATTTTCTACGCTAAAAAGTACCTTATAAAAATTTCTACTATCCTTCATTACATCTTAAAAATTGTTGATGGATTATTAAATCTCTTATATGTGTACACAATATATATAATTCAAAACATGTTCCCTTCATTAAAAAAATAAATCATAGGCATAACAAAATATGAAAATATACAGTAGAATCCCGGTTTAGTGAATTCATCGGGACAGCCTTAACATTTTGTTCGTTAATTCAGGGTTATTCGTTATATAGGAGTCTAAACAAAATGCAAATTTTATGCTTACTTACCATTTGTATATTCTATAATAAGCACAACTATAAAAATATTAGTAATTCGATGATTACGTGCTTCTTATTCAACAGCTAAAAATACTATTAGTCTGTTATTACACCAGTTAGTGCTTTTAAAGCAGTGCTCCGCAACTTTTATCGCTGTGGACCGGTCAACGTTTGATAATTTTGCGGCTCGCTGAGGGTGGGACATGTTGATTGTTTATATTTTTAGATTGTTTTTTGATCTAACAATTTTATTTAGTTACGTTTAAATATCCCTTCAGAATAAAATATAGTTACACCAATAATAAATAAAAGGGATTTCCGTGGAAAGTTGCGCAAATCGAGAAATGCACCACTTTTAAAAATAAAATAGCAATAGTTTAATGTTCTTTTTAGGTGGCCCGGTACCATTTGATCTACGGACCGGGGTTGCGGATCACTGTTTAAAAAGCACTGGCTTATAGATTCGTGACTCGAAAGGAGTAAATTTTCGGCTTTATGTGGGGAAAATACAGCGTCATTTACGCATCCTGCTGCATAAGTTATATTTTCAGTTTCCAAATAATGTAAAGGCATTCAAAAAGTAAGTTTTGATAGGGGAGATTATTATCAGTTTTTGCATCAAAATCGCTATTCATTGGCTCGAAAAGTCATGAATTTTCTGAACCTGGTGCACAAATAGCCAGTTCATCATCAAAAGTAACACAATCGTAGTAAAATGCTCCTTGTGTTATGGAGTTGGATGAGATGAAGAAATTTCCTGTACCTATACAAAACTCATACTATAGATTACACTAATCCTCAATGGCACCTATAAAGTCTGATGGTCTGAAATGGTAGAAATAAATTGCTTTGAACAAAAGCGCTTTTGCAATTCGGAAACAAGTGACATGCCATTTAAAAAATCGAAGTTTTTCAAAAGATGAACTAAAAAAAAAAAAATCGGTCGTTGAACGAATTCATTATTGAGGTGTTTTACCTTAATTTTAATTGTGTTTATCTTGTGGTTTTCTCAAAAAACGATCAGTTATGTCTCGTAGAAAACAGCGATCAGCTTTTGATCAAGTATCCGAGTTCGATAGAGAAAGGATAGTGGCCTATACCGAGATTGTGGATTATCATTCTGAAAATCGGTAGTCGTGTTGACGAAACCAAACAACTGTAAAGCGGATATGCTGACCGCTGGATGCAGGAGGGTATGACGGACCGACGTGGTCGATCGCATCCACCTCAGTGAACCACTTCCCGCGTGGACCCAGGCAAATTGTGCGCATGGCATTGTCGGATCGCTCAGTCATATCACGAGCCATAGCACATCACATTGAGTCTGTAACGCATCATCTACGTGTACCATTCGACGCCTTAAGAGCAGAGTGGTCTGTCTGCAAGACGTTCATTGCTTGGTCTACCCTTGACGCAGAACCACAGATGTCTCCGCCGACAATGGTGCGATGAAAGAAGGATGTGTGGGCGGCAGAATGGAATGAAGATGGAATGAAGTTGTCTTTACTGATGAGTCATGCATCTGTCTGCAAACACCACAATGGTCGGATTCGAGTTTGAGACACCGTGTAGAGAGGGATGCTGAGCACATGTGTTATGCTACGCCACACTGGTCCTGCACTGAGAATTATGGTATGGGTGTATTGATATCACTCTCACACCTCTTCTAGTACGCATTGCCGGTACTTTAGACAGCCAGTGCTATACCTTCGAGGTATTGGAGCCAGTTGCCCATCCTGGCCTTCAGGGCTTGGCCACAGCCATATTTCAACAGGATAATGCATGACCACACGTGGCACGCATTCTCCAAAGGTTCTTCGTCAATCGCCAAATTGAATTGCTTCCCGGCCGGCTCGCTCTCCGGATATTTCACCGATAGAAAACATGTGGTCCATGGTTGCTCAACGATTGACCCAGATTACACCCCCCAACTGCCACACCAGATGAACTTTGGCAACGTGTGGAAGCTGCTTGATCTGCTGTATCCCAAGAAAACATCCAAAGTCTCTTTGAATTAATGCCGAGGGTGTAGCAGCTGTGATCTCCAACAATGGTGGCTACTCAGGCTACTGATTCTGGCAGGAACCACACTTCACAGAAGTCTATAAATTTAATCATTTGATACTTGGTCAACATGTTATCTACAAAATACATTTTGTTGTGCTATCTCTTGTCTTTCTTGGTGTTGCATTTACGGTGGCCAGCAAAATATATCAGGTGAATTTTAATTTTATTTGTTATTATGTAAGAATATATATATATATATATATATATATATATATATATATATATATATATATATATATGTATATATATATATATATATATATATATATATATATATATATATATATATATAAATTATATTTGCAGTAAATTATTTAAAAAAATTAAATCCTTTGGTTTCGGCTTTTTCAGTATCCTCTCGCCCCTATAGGGGGGCGTATCCACCAGTTTAAAAAACGTTACTGCAAAGTGTTAGAAAATAAACACATTAATTGCATACATTTTTATAACACGCGTACAGATATATTTATGTAATGACAGGCGTTGGTATCGAAGAATTTATCTGTAATATATCGTAGAACCTTTTGTGACTGCTCAGAATTATGTTAAACAATTTTCCTTATTTCGGTGCTTTATTAGCATGCATAATTCATACAGCTCATTCGTCTAGAATGTATAATATCAGAATTTTCTCGTGTCTTTTGTGTTGCAAGTTTGACAAAACTTTTGGAATTTCATTTAGAAATGATGTAACAAAACTTATAGGATACATATCCACATGCATATATTCCCCTTGGTTGATCGAACTATAAAAAAACAATACAGTTATTTAGAATTAAATTTTTTAATATATAACCCAAATAAAATGTTTGGATTAAAATTTTGATTTTAAGTATGGGTAAATCAAATATCTATTAGATATATATCATATATATTTTTGTAAAGTATTTGTTCAGAAAATGACAGTATTTTCATTAATTCATTCAGATATTTATTATTTATATATCATGCTTAATTAATAAATATTTATTAAAGATGCTTTTCAATGAATAGTTCATGTCAACTTTTCAAAAAAAAAAGACATGCTTTTACTTTTTTATCTTGTTTTCTTAAAAAAGCACATTTTTTTGATTGCAGCTTTTGGTTGGCTATAAGAATGTTTTAAAATATTTTTTAATTCTTTATATAAATACAAATGAATAATTGATAAGCATAAAAGTTTTTCAAGAAGTCTGAGGAAAATGCAATTTCAAGTTAACTTAGTAAAATTCTTTTTTTGTTCTTTCGTATGTACTTTATTTCACACAAAAGCTGCACTAATCTAGCTTTGAGAAAGAAAAATAATTTCTAAAAGGGAATCAACATTGCATTTATAATTGCAAAAGATAGCCTTAAACATTAGACTAAAAGATTAAATAAATTTGAATACTTTTTTTATTGAAGCACCAGAATACACCTAATATACAATATGTTAGCTGTAGTGTAGAATACATTTTCTCACCAATCTCTAGCAAAGGAGATCGAAGCATCTTTACTTTAAAATGTAAGTTACAGTTATGAGATATATACTTTTATAGGCTTACTTGAAAACAATTCCTGTTAACCAAAAACATTTATCAAATTCTGAGTAAAAATGGTTTTTAAAATGAATCTGATTTATGATTCAGAATTCTCGAAGAAAAATGAGTAAACAAATAATTGAAATTCATAACACGTAAAGCAAAGCATATCAATGACCTGAACGAAATATGCACACACATTCCCATGTCCTAAAGCGTGTTTCGGATATATATACTCGAAAAGTAATTTTTCAAGCAATAATTATCCTCGCGTTAATTATATCGAGGAAAATAACGCATCACAGAACAGAGATTTGCAAGAGAAAGAAGAGATCCTATAAATTTCCCTGCAATTATAAATTAGATTGAAGCAGAAATGTATTTAACGCAAAATTCGTTACAAAATCTAATAAACATTAGATATCTTACAACTTCCTTTTTACCAAATGGCTTTGGTGTGAAGATTTGGTGCACTCTTTCCCCAATGGAAACTGCGAATTTAATTAAAATTGATAATCGTAAAGCATGCGAGCAGTTTTTAAGTATTGTTTTCCTTGTGACACAAGTAGAAGAGTTTGGTATGTTTTAGTTACCTTGCACAAATGCTAAGAAGAAAAATATCCATTACGGAAGAACAAGGAAAACAATTGTTTCTTTGTTTGTTTTCTGTAATGAACATCACTTTTATATTTATGGGAAATTTAATTTGCTTTATTCAAAGAGAAAAGGGAATCAGGTGAGGAGAACGAAATTTCGTAAAACGCGATTGACATTCTTTTTCAGTTCGTGATTAAAAACAAAAATGAATGCGCAATACTGTGTTAAGTTTGATTATATCATGTTTAATAGATAGGGAAAAAAGGTAAAAACCCTGTTTTTACTGTATTCTCTTCATTAGATTTTTTTTTGAGAATCTAAGTAAATTATCATCAGTGGATCCTTTCCGCCCTTTTCCAGTTTACAAAAAAGCACAAATCTTTTGTTTTTAAAAAATTAAGCAAATTAAGAGTAATTAGCTTTAATATGAATGAACTCAAAATTTAAAATACAAGCGTCATTTTAGAAAGATAGCGAACGGCAATTCTTTGGGTCGTTTTGACACTTATGATTTTTTTCGTGCAAAGCTATATAAAAATAGCTAAAAGCTAAAAAAAAACAAGAAATAGCTAAAAACCGTTTTTACTGCGCTTGATTCATTTGAATTATTTTTGGTAGGAAATTTTTTAATCTTATACATGCTTCTTTATAATTGTATTTTGAGACACCTCGGAATAAATTTAAGTTTGAGTTTTATATATCAGTAATCCAAAATCAATAATTCGTATATAAGGTGATTATATAAAGGTACAATTTCACTATAGTGTAGAAAAAAACGAAGGAGAAAAAAAAAAAAGAACCACAGGTCAGAATAACTTCAAATTTAAACCTAATGGACCTAGGTACAGGGGAACGTTAGGATATTAGAAAAAGTCCAAAAATGTTTCTCAACATTTAGCACTGCACGCGACACATTACGAAAGGAAATTTTACCATGTGGTATTATGGATCAGATGACAACGGTTGTGCGTGTGTGTTGTGGCGAGTATATTGAAAAACCTGCTGTTCATTTGGAATGATTGTTTCGGTTTCTTGACGAAAAAATGATTTCAAAAGTCCTTCAACAGTTGTTGCTCATTTAAAAAAAGCCTATTCCCCACTGAGAGGTCATACTCATTCGATTGAATAAAAATCGGTTTTTAATTGCCAAATATAAAAAAACAACAAAGAAAACTGGAATGTTTTTTTTGTTGTTGTTAGAACCGTCTCCCCCTTCAAAAATATTGATTTCACATTTGGAGTCATTCAGAGAACAAAGGTTTTTTCTTTTCTTTTTTTCAGCAGCAGCAGTTTAAACGGTTAACTTAAATTATAATCACCCTGTATATGATGCATTTAAATGAAATTAAATACATTTTTTGAAATGCTATCTTTATGTCGTCATGATCGCGGTAACCGAGTGTCCAGGTTCTCAAGTTCATGACTAGCGCTGTTTCTCATGTTTCGAATTCAAATCATGCAGCCACTAAAAAGCCTCTCTGAGAAATAAAATGTTGCAGGTTATATCTGTTGAAAGTTCAAAGTTCTCTTAACAGTATGACGTGGTAGTTTGAAGAGAGGGTACCAACTCATGAATCATCTTTATCGTTTAATCGAGATTCAAAAATTACAAGGCTCATCGCTAATAGTTTCCATGATATTTGAAAATCTAACATAAATAAACAAGGGTCAATCTTTTTTCGATTCCAGGCGGTCAGGAATTTATAAAGAAATAATGCGTACAGCCTTCAATTAAATGCTTCCTTACAACTCTTTTTTTTTTAAAAAAGCAAAAATTCTTCACATTTTATTTTGTCATTAAATACAATGTGTGATGTATCCAGTCTCTTTTCACTAATTGCTAAGAAGGTATGCCGGCAAACGAGAGAAAAATCCTTTCGTTTTCCTGCATTGCTGGAAAGTTTCGTAAATGGGTGGTCGAAAATTCTACCGTTTTCCCACGGGCAGTCCGAGATGAAAAAAAAAAAAAAAAACGCCGGTACAATGCGTTTTCGGATTTTCACGGGATCCGTGACGACCGCGCGTCTGGAGGAGAAGGCCTCACTATGCGCCCAGACAGACCCCGCGCCTAAACAGCCGACAGAAAAGAGATCAGTAATAAGCGGTGAGTGACCATGGGAAACTTGGAGGTTAAAAAAGGAGAGTGAGAGAATTTACGAGCACCCAAGAGTCTCTCACCAGATATAGACTTCAGTGTGGAATTACTTGAGAGTCCTCGAATTATCGAGAACGAATGCGGCCTTAGAACCGAGTAGTCGGTGTGAATAGGCCAGCGAGCTTACACACTCTGTGTGGAGTTATAGAAAAGCGAAGACTTCAGTGAACTGTGCTCCTTTTTGATATCGAATCCACGAAAGTATCACTTTGATAAATATGTTTATGCGAGCAGTATAAAGACTTTATCACGAGAGACTATATCTGTGGACTCTTTGCAGTTAGAATGCATGGGAATATTTTTTATGATTTTCCTACTTAAAAAAATAGTTTAATTTGAGCTGCTTGAAGTCCTTACAAAAGAAACGAAACAAAAAAGAAAAATAAGTATGATTTAAGTTGAATTTTTAATTTTACCGGCGTGTGTAAAAGCATGTAGTTTTAACATTAGTTTACTATCCGGAGTTAGCTCGGGCAAAATGGAAAAAAGTTAGATGCTAGTCTTTGTATGATATTTTTGAAACAAGAGACAACACAAAGTGATACCTGATATTCTGCAAACTGGTACCTGCCCTTTTCTTACTGGCCTACTCCTCTAGAATCTCTTTACGGAAGCATAGAGTACACAAACTACTGGATTTGATTTTTCAATAGCAGGAAAAACATCCGGAAAAATGCCCTGAGGTTAACCTGAGTGGTGGAGAACTAATGCTGTGACAAAAACAACTCGTCACGATGATTTTCTGAAATTATTTCTTTAATTAGTTCCATTCTAAATTTTTTAGAATCAAATTGATCGTGAACCATCTGATTTATTGTGCCAAATGTAGCTACATACAGAAGAATCACTTCCAGTATATATTTTCATAATGTCCCTCTCTTCATAATCACTATCTGTAAAATCAACGCTTTCGTTATCTTGTATCATAGCCATTATTAATTTTTTTCAACGGAACTATTATTTTATATTAGTAGTACACAAGCCGACACGTATACTATGTATAATAGGAAAACACGTGACCCGTCCCGCTAAAAAAGATCCGCGAAACCAACAAAACCTTTCAAAACTGCCAATCAAAGCCGAATATTTCCTTTCGTTTCCTCCAGGCCGAGTAAATCCGTTGTAAAAACAAAAACGTACTGACAAATTCTGGCTTTGCCCGAATTTTCTCGAGATAATAATTAAGTACAATACATACGAATCTGAGGTAACTGGGGATAATCAGGCAAGGATTAATATAAATAACACATCGAGCAAACATGAGTATCCCCTGACTTTCAGTTTACGCAAGCCACATTTATATAGATAAAAAAATATCGAGTCTTTTTTAGATAATTTTCCTGTTTTTAAATTATTCTAATAATTAAAAATCAGAAAGATTTTTTTGGGGGAGGAGTGTAAATTATATTCTATCAAGTGTTCTGACAATTTGCTACGTTTATTGGATTAACTATGTACAATGTTTTTAATTGGATTCTTTAAAAATGTCTTACCACTGAGAGAGAACCCATCTATACATGATTAGACCATATAAGAATATAATGCAATATGCAATTATAGAAACAAAGGTTCATTACAAACTACTTCTAAAGATCAGTTTCATTGTTTTTATCATAAATAATATATTTCGAATAAATTCTTTCGTAGAAATGTTCTGAAAAGAAAACATCGCAAATATTTCAAAACAATTTTGAGAAATTCTGTATTTGGTAAAGATTTTTAATGGAAAGGGAATGGGAAAACAGTTTTTATGAATCATGCCACTATATATAATTTATCAAAAATGTTAAGGTTGCAAAAGTTCTTTTCGTATTTTTGCATTCATTTATAAATTCAAATGTTATTACTATCCGAGATTGATATTTTGTTTTTGAGGATGATTTTCATGGTATAAGACATATGCATTTTTAGATTCGTTTTTGCTATAATTCGCTTATGCTTTTATTTTTTAATGTTTTTGTCCATTAATCATAGAAAACTTAGATTATGGAATGCAGCCAGTTTTAAAATTGATATTAATAATAGAATTTATGAAAGTTTTTCTGAATTTTCAGTAGCAAAATATCAAAGCCAAACCATGATTAAAATGTCGATTGTGTACAAAGATAATTACTTAAACCTTTCTTACACTCTAAACATCTTGAAACTTTTTATCCAGCTTACACAATTTCTTACTAATATCTTCTTTTATTTATTTTGTAATTACCTTAACGAATTTAATTTACACTCTAAATTATATTGATGAAGTAAATCTGATTATATGGTCAGAAATGTCTGAGTCGTATGGATGTAAGTGCATTGAAATCATGATTATGCTGCATGTAAAAAATCTATTGAATATCAATCTGGCTCTGATACTCTCAACAAATTGACGGCAATATCTAGCATCTAACGAGAGCTTGAATTAAAAATTAATGAGTCAAAATTTGTTAGGCTAGTGTTGCTACTAAATGGTGCCACCATAAAATAGCTCTCACAATTGGGAATTAATTTGCCGTGTCTGCCCAATTCTTAGTTCCCAATATGAAGCCCATTAAAGGTGGTCATGGCCGCGAACTCGTTGGCTAGAGTCATTTCTGTCCAGCCGTACTGCCACTTGATGTTGATGAGCTGATATCATGATTTGAAACTCGCATGTTGGCTGGTGTGGAGGATGCGGGCAGCTTGGGTGTTCTCGACACCTTGACTGGAGGTTCAAAATTACAATGTCATTCACAAGCAGCTTTAATTTTTACTGTATAACTAAGCAATATGATTCAGTAATTATCTTTAGGGAGAACCATTTGTCAACCTGTCTAATCAGGTTCCAAAAAATGAGTAAGTGAGTGATTGAGTGAGTGATTTTATTGACGTTACGCTACAAGGCAACAAGAGCAAGGGCGTCTTAAGATGCTTTGAGGCCCTGGGCCTAGAGAAATCTTAAGATTTTGGAAGCTCCTGGGCCCCCTACGCTAAAGCATATGCTCCTACCTGACATCTTTAAAAGTAGACAGTATATAACAGGGGTAGCCAAGCTTTACGAATCAACGAGCCATTTTTAAAGAAGCTCTTAATGAGGCATAGAGACGTGCCGTCAAATAATTTTGACTTGTGATATTATGGGAAAATTAATAAAACTAAATACTAACAAAACAAAACACTATTTTCTACGAAAAATACCTTTTGCACTGAACAGATACAAATGTTTTAGTTATATATGTAATTGCATATTAAAATAACATTAGCGTGAGTTGTGTTGTTGCAGATTGGATGACAAATAACTTATATTAGGATTGTAAGATGTTACTTTTTGTAGAATACATACTGAGTTTGAGTCATCAGCCAAACGGTTTCTAAGGAAATTAACTATTTTTGTTGTGGTTCACTTTTTGTGACAAGAGGGTTTATGATATTTTTCAAAATACCTTTTTACAAACATTTTTCTGTATGTCACTATTCCAAGAACATAAAACACACACCGCTCTCTGTTGCTACTAATAATGCCCTGTTTGCCGGTCCACCAAGTTTGAAATTCTTTGTTACACTTACTATATTGTACTTTCTGTTCTTTTGCTGAAATAGCCATGTTAAATAACAGTTGAAAATCATAAATACAACACTGATAAACTTTAAAATACAGTTGTGCCAATGAAATTGATTATACTATAAACAGACAAAATTTAAATCATAAGCAATTGTAGTGTACGACGTAATTAAGACAAGAATATAACAAACGAGTGCTCCCTCGCTCGCGTTTGTTCATAACACTTCATAGTCACTTTGAAATTTTGAATAAATACAAACCATTTCATCACTGGCGTGCCGAAAATCTTGTTTTGCGTGCCATCAATGGCACGCGTGCCACTGGTTCGCCATCCATGGTATTTACTTCCATTGTCAAATACCCATTCAAACGATAATTTGAAACAAATAAATGTGCCCTTCTCACAAATCTCAAACCTTAGATACAAACCGATAAACCAACATTTGCATTTCGACTAAATGAATTGAATGAATGTACAGTGTTTTTTTTCCAGGTATAGAAGTTTAAGTTGGCATTACTTTCAAGATGGCGACCGATTGGCGCTGTCAAAAGTGATTTATTCTCAGTTTGGTTTGGCGATTCATCATCCGCAATAGACTCACGCCTGAACGAACACCGCTTTCAAATTGTGCAATTTTATTTCGAAAATAATGGTGCGCGTGATTTTCATAAGCGAATTTTGTTTAGCGATGAAGCGCACTTCTGGTTGAATGGCTAGCGTCAACAAACAAAACTGCCGATTTGGAGTGAAGCTAATCCACTAAGTTAAACAATCACGGTGAAACACCGTTACATCCAGAAAACTGACTGTTTGGTGCGCTTTATGGGCTGGTGGAATCCTTCTTCAAAAACGATGAAGGCCACAGCGTTACAGCTCAATGGTGATCGGTATAGAGTCCATGATTACTAACTCTTTCATTCCTGAATTGAACAATCATGGGTAAAATCTAGGAGAGCCCACACCCTTGGCGACTAACTGAAAAAAGCGCCAAGCCAGAAACAAGATGGCGCCAAGCGAACCCGACAATGGCGGCAAGGAAATATAGCGGGATAAGGGGGTTGCATAATGAAAATATATGTAAACAATACAGAAATTAAACATTTAAGATAAAAAATATAAAAACAGCACTTACTTTCTTACTGCTGATCTTTTCCGAGTGGAGGGTACAGCGTAACAACAGATTTTAAAAAATCCTTAAAGGTCTCATCGTTAAGCGAATGATCGTGTGAGCGCCGCCATATTTATTCTGCGAGGTAATGGTCGAACATGCATTCGGCGTGGCTGGTACGATTTCGAAGAAAGCGTTTTATTTCCGACCATGTTACATCATGCCGATCATTACATTTAGGACATTCATAACTAGAAGCATTCAATCCTTCCTTTATACACCATTCAATCAATTCTTTCTTGCCTTTCGCATTCAACAAAGTAAAAAATTCTAAAGTATATTCCCTCACACACGCAGCCAGCCCGGAGCCCAACAACAAAATGAAATTCGAAATGCACGCCCACAAAATACGAAAATGCTAGAAATAGTTAGGGTTGCTATATGTAGTGTTTAAAAGTAGGGTTACCAAGATGGTGCAATTATCGCCAACCAAAGTAATTTGCGCCAAGGGTGTGGGCTCTCCTAGAGGTGAACCCAATCATGATGTCCAGGAGCTGTGGTTCCAACAAGACGGCGCAACATGTCCACACAGCTCGTGCCACAATCGATTTGATTGAAAGACGCGTTTGGTGACCGCCCTAATTTCTCGTTTTGGACCATGTGAATTGGCCTCCAAGATCTTGTGATTTAACACCGCTAGACTATTTTCTGTGAGGGCTATGTAGATAGATCATTTGGTCTATGCGGATAAAGCCACAAACGCTTGACCATTTGGAAGACAACATTCGCCGTAAGTTATTGCCGATATACGGCCACAAATGTTTGAAAAATTATCGAAAATTGGACGTCAGATTGACTACATCCGAGTCAGCCGTTGGCAGTCCTATGCCAGAAATCCATATTTAAAACTGTAATGCCAAAAGATTATCTTTCGAATCAAAAATTCATGTCAATCGAATAATACATCGTTGTTTTATTGCAATTTAAAGATCTATACCTCTAAAAAACACCCTTTATATGGTATTAGGCCTAGGTAGAGAACATGAACAAAAGTCATTTCATAGTAACTACAGTTTTACTTTTTTGCCAGTTAACATGCAGTATGAAATTCCCTGTTTTTCGGAGAATAAGTACGGTAATGAAATTCGATCATTAAAATTATCTGGATCGTGATCTTATTAAGACAGAGTTAAGAGCTCTCATGATTCTTTAATTACAAATTTTGCAATTTTTCGAAAAACAAAAATTGTGTTGATACTGGTGAAAACTTCTGGAGTTATTGAGAAATAAGCAGTGAAACTTAAGCGAAACCCTATTCTTTCTTATCTTTAACTTCATTTTCGCAAAACAAAAAAGTTTTAGCTTGCGCGCAGAAAACTATTCATGATATCAATTTGAAATTTACATACGAGGTGTTCAAAATAAGTCTCTCCATAACTGTTACATTAATTTTTCAAAAAAAAATAGAATTTTTTATGTGAATTTTTAATTTAGTTTTTCCTTAAAATTTGAAAATTTTCTATTATAATTGTATTAAAAAAATATTTTTCTATTAATTACTTAAAAGTTTGTATAAGCTCAAAAGTCATCATTTTTATACCAAGTAAAATTAATTTTGTAAATTTGATCAATTTTGTACTTAATCCTGGGAGGTGTAAAATACTGATTTTCATATTTTTGAAAAATTGTCTAGTTTTTATTTCTTTATAACTTAATTTTTTCTTAAATTCCTCTGAAAATTTGAGAATTAATGTAAATATATATGATTATCGTGTGGTGAAAATTTTAAAGTATTGTTTTGTTTTTATTCTTAAGATTCATTGGTTTTAAGAAGGATGTTTTTTTTTCGAGTGCACGGATATCTGTTAAGAGTCTTGAGAGCCCTTAAGAATGAAACAAGGCCCCCACTGGAGGTCGCCTATTTGACCCACGCCTTAGGAAATCCTGAACATGAGGTTATTGACCATGGATCTAGCAATTTATTAACCCTGGTCAAATGACTTAAGTATGACATGACAAATCAATATAATTGTAATTAAACTTATCTCAGAAAGATGAAATAACTAGTTGTCTTCATTTAAAATAGAGCCTTTTTTCTATTGTGGCTAATGTTTTGATTTTCTTTTGCCTATTGTTAATAATACATATAACAAGAGTTGGTATGCATTTTTGAATCAAAGCAATACTTATATTTTAAAAAAATATTTGAATTCAGAATTTTATACATTTTTAAGGAGTTTTTCAATAAGCATTCATAAAAAGAAGTGATATTGTATGAATACCAATCATGTTATAGCAAGATCCATACCAACTGGGTATACATGGTTTGACATACATGTAAATCAAATTTCATAAATGTAAGTCAACTTTTGTGGGAAGAGTAGCATTTTATATTAACACTTCACAAATTATAAGTGTCGCCCAGCCAGTATGGTGGCTATGACCTTCGGCTTGTAACCGAGTGGGTTTGGGTTCCGAATCCCGAGGTAAGACTTGGTTGTATCCTCTTCTCGAAGAAGTCGGATCTTCCCGTCTCGAAAGGAACAGCAGCGCACCTCTTCTGGTTATATTCTGGGATAATCGTTTGTAATAAAATCTGTATTCTTCTGTGATTGTTATATGCGTCTGTTCATCTACCTCACTATCTTTCGTATGTATCCCAATAATAAACACACAACAACAAATTACAACAAGTTTTTTCCTTAAAAATTAAATGGCAAGCTCTATGAAATTTTGGGCACAAAATCTGTTTGTAAATAGTATACACACATAGGAGGCTACAAAATTGAAAATACTTAAATTCCAAATTTTTGCGTAAATTGTACCATGTCCCCTGAAGAGAAAATTAATCTCATTGTGGTAAAAGGCGTGGGGTGCTTCTGTACTAGAATTTTTCACCAACTCAGCATTTCGGAATAGAAACTAGTATTTAATTATAATGATTGATATAGAACACTTACGCTATTACCCCCAATGACATAATTTTCTTGTAAATCATTTATTCTGATGTAAGGATTTTTTGTTATTTTTAGTTCTATTAACCACAAAAGCTTTTTTTTTAGTTTTAAACTATAATTTACATTTATTTGAATAATAATGAAATGTATTATTTCAGCTTAAATGAATAGGTTAATTTTAATCATTTTATATCAGAAATATTTTGTGATATTTAAACTCAAAGCTCAGAATATATACAGCTGTAGAGTACGCTTACAGAAATGAATTGGAATCAAATAATTTTCTAATTGTGTTTGGGAATGTTTGGATAAGTCAAAATTCCCCATTGGCTTATTAAATTATTTTCAATAACTATTTTAGTTGTTTATGGAAAATATGAATGTGTGTACTATTCATTTCTTATGCTTTCACGCTGTTTTAATGGGGAAAATGTTTTCATCTTACTTTGAAGGAAAACAAATATCAAATGAAAGAACACTAATATTCATTTAAAATATTACATTGAGAAAAAATTATGATATGAATAAATAGAACATAAACTTCACGTGAGTGCTTAGATTTGTACTTAAAAAAATGTTTTTCGTATGTATCCTGCTTTCATGACTTGTTCAAGAGACATATTTTTCCGCAGAAGTTATAAACTGCTGAGGAAAAATATATTTTTATTTAAATTGTCTTCTAAAATGTTTCTTATTTCTTCTAATTGACTGGATGCATCAGTACTTTTATAAATCAAAATATTTTGTTCCATGTTTGTAGGATTTGTTTTGCTCTCCGTATGAATAACAATTTACAAATCAAATGTTATCAAGTCATTTATGTACATAAATATTTACTAAGTATTCTTAGAAAAACAGATTTTCCTGTATTATAAATTCCCCTACTTCTGTTTTATAAATTCATTGCTCTTATTAAAAAATCGAATTTTCCACGCATTTTCCTTCAAAAAGAAAAAATCAAAAATAAACTGTAGTTCTATAAAAACTCAAACATTTTGGGCATGTTGCCCCGATACATTTGGTACGTTTGATTTAGGCATTTCTTTCATACTGAGTAAGTTTTATGAATTTTCTTTTGTTATTCAAACTTCCAGCTACAAAAAAAAACGCATCATTATATGAAGCTTAAGAAAGCCATTTTTTAAATCTTGGAGGAGAGGGGATGAAACTACTTCATCACGATTGCTTTTCATTTTGTAACAATTTTTATGCACAGATTCTTTTAAAAATTATTTTTAAAAAATGAGAAGGCACTTTCTTAGTAAGTGTTATTTTATTAAACTTAAAGAAACTGATTTTTTGTCAAAATAGTTAGCAAGATAATTGGATTGTAAATTTTTCACATCATTTTTCTCCTTTAATATATGGAATGTATTAGATAATATTGTTATAGCATATTTATAACTTCGCGGAAAAGTTTATATAATATTATACATGAAAGTAATAAGATTATGATACAAATAATACAGTAGTTAATGATCTATAATTGAAAAAAACCCATAGTAGAATAGTGAAAATGTTATTTCAAGCAAAAAGTACATTGTTTACGTATTTTGTATCCATCTCATGAAAGTTATTCCTCCATGTAATGAAACAATGTTCTAGGGGGCCAACCAATTTTATTGTTTAACGCCTGAATGATTTTTATTTCCCATGGTAGTATGGATATGAAATATTATCTAATAAATGATATTTTAAATAGTTAACTAATAAAATGACATGTTATGATTTTCTAAAAGTAAAAAAAAAAAAAAATAGTGAACAAGTCTTTAACACTATATTGTTGATATTTCCATTACCCTTAAGCGTCCACCGGCGTCTTTTGACACCGCGACATAAAATATATACATAAAGGTGTTTCATTAACTAAATGATTGCAAGACTACTGTTACCGTATGGGCTTAGTTTTAAGACATTTTAATGTCATTTCATGCATAATTAACATATTTTATGGCCCATTCATCATAAAAAGCTGACGTTGAGACCTTCATGTTTCGCTGAACATTGACTTGGACCACTGCTTTAGTCGCAAGTCATTTCGAGTCGCAAATTTGCCAGGAACATTACTATTATGCGGTATCCATTCTGGGCCATCCCAAGTAATAGCATATATATATATCAGGATTTAACTGGAATATAATCAGTTATATGCATGTCGTTTTCTTCAAGACTCTTCGCGAGTCGCCTTCTGTCTCAATCTTATGTCTGCATCGGCTATCTACACTCATGTCCATAAATTAAGGAGGATAATTCAGAATCACACAGAAATTGAACTATAAAATTAAATTTCACCCTTTTTAGAATTATAAAACACACATCTTGAAGAATATGCAAATTACAGGAAACCACCAGATGGCGCGTATAGTAAGACACAATGACAAGAGTGTAAGAGAGGTATATAAGGAATGGTGGCAAAGAAGTAAAATTGTT
>BMAU01013529.1:0-10099 GCA_019973935.1 Trichonephila clavipes
GTTAGTTAGCACAATGTCCTGCAAAACTAAATAGTTTTCTAATAGAAAATGTACTTTTTTACTTTTGCGTAAGGAAGGAAGAGGAAACAACATATCAAAAGATTGGATGTTAAAATCTCAATTTAATCGATAGCAGCTGTTAAATTTTAGGTTGCAAATTCATGCGAAATACATGGGATTTCTCACACAGTTATAAACATTTTAATGCCATTCAGTACATAGTGTTTAAGGGAAATATATTCCTCTATGTAAATGGCTACAAAAACAAATTGAACCCAGAACATGTAACGTGATTGCATTTAATCTCAATAGACCTAGACAAAGTAAATTATATTAAAAAGGATTATATTAGAATTTTTTTAATAATAAATGCAATACTTTTTAATTGCCTTTTACATAATGTCCTTATTACATGTTGATCGTCTTTAAATATTATTTTGAGATATATTCTTCGAAGTATGTGTATGAAGTGGGGTTCTGCGAAAGCAGCTTAAAGTTCCAGGGGTTCCGTGAATTGAAAAAGTTTGAAGACCACTGGCCTAGAATAATACCTGGAGTGGATGAGCGCAACATAAGATTACGTTCGTACATTTAATAACTGTCAATTTCTTCACTATGTTAGTTTTGATTAGGATTTATGTACAAATCGATAATGTAGATAATTAAAAGCTTTGCTATAATAATAAATGCTTACTTTGTATAACCAAGAAATAACACCAATAATATCAATGCTTTTACCTATTTAAACAATGAAAGAAAAGAAGGAACTCAAGTGTCATCTTAAAACAATTAATAGGAATATCTATTTAAAAATATTTCTTTCTGTTCAAAGTTATTAAATACCTTAATTTATTTTTATGTTAATTCTGAGCTTCACAATTCTAATTTCCTATCTGTTTAAATTTATTTATACAGTGAAATACATTAATGCGAAAACGCTTAAGACATGAAATATCGGGTTAACTTCGAAATAATACAACGGTCCCTTACAAACTACTATGCATTTTCATGCATTTTTCTTTTAACACAAAACGGAAATAGCTTAACACAAAAAGATTTCTCTTCTGGGAATGAATAAAATACGGAAAACACCAGCTGGATTGGACTGTCCTATTGTATTAACATAAGAATCCATTACAGTAGATGATGATATTTGTTTGTTCAAAGCTTAAAAAATATAGATTAAAACAGATTCTGACGATGAAAATGAAATGAATAATGCAGTTCCTCTCTCTCTTCCCACATCATCCTAAATGAGGAACACCATGAAAAGTATGCTCAGTTATTTAGATGCACATTCCAATGGTGAAATGAATAACAAAATGGACGATATTGAACAATTTGATGTTAAAAAAGCAATGCAAAGAAAAATATCAAATTATTTTCAAAAAACTCAATAAATGTTTTTTCTTGTATTTCAAAAATACTTGAAAATTTTATATTAAAATTTTTAAAGTTCTTGTGAATGTTTTTGTTTTGTAGATTTTTATTAAATGTATTCATTTATACTTGAAAAAGATCTCCTAGTTTTGAGAACTAAGATTTGGAAAACACTAGCAGGAAGAAGGCTGGCCTGGAAAAGGCTTCTTTGAGAAGGTCAGAGGCCCACCCTGGGCTGTCAAACTACTGAGAAAGGAAGGATATGCAAAGAAAAGAAAAAAACATATCTACATAAATAAAATAAACTAAGGTTTTTTTGTAATATACTTTAGCACTAAAAATATTCCAGTCCCTTCAGTTTTGTGTTAAGCGATTTTCACTCTATATCAATAATTTAGTTAGAATTAATTAAAAATAAATCATTGTAAAATTTTAAATAATGGTAATACATTGTTATTGTTTCTTATTTCACTTGAATGATAGAAACATCTAGATCAAGTCCATGAACCTGTTCAGTTTTTAAACATTGAAGAGAACTGTAGGACTTGAGAGCAGCTGGCTCTTATGGCAACCAATACAAGCCAAGATGTAGGCAGGAGTGGCTTGGGTCACATTGCAATTCAGACAAGAAGAGTAAACTTTAAGACCCATCACATACCGTTGAGCTCGAGTATGTCCACTGCGAAACCTTAGCAAGAGTAGTTTTTCATCTCACCTACTGCCTGTCCCAAGCAAAGCAGCACCAGGATGGTTTTCTTCTTAACCACTCACGTACCTGCTTCCAAGGGGAACTGACATCTTGTTTGACTCGTGTAGCTAATTTCTGAAAAGTAAGGCAGCCACCTATGCGTGGAATCTTTATGGCTGCCCTCACGGGCCAAACCATCTGCAATCTCATTCCCGCAGACCTTCACGTCCGACGTACCCATTGAAAAATATCTCTAACATTGTACACTCAAGCTATTTAATAGCGAGACAATACTCATTGTCGTTCTGTCACCATCGTCCTCCATTCAGATGGATGCTGAATAAAGCTGCGGCTATCACTGAATATCCAAATATCTCTATTGACACTCTCAGTAAAGCAAAATTTCAAAGCCTCCTCAATAGCTAAGAGTTCTGCCAAAAACTGAGCTGTAGTCAGGATTTCTCTACAGATCCTAATACCATTCCCCCATTTTGATGGAAAATTCCACTGCCCGAGACAGCGGCAGCTACACCCATGATGCTATCAGTATAGATCTGTAATGGGTCACACGGACTTCATGAATAGTCTCCAAAGCAAGCTGCCCAAGATACTCTGGATGTTGAGTGGTTCTTGTGAGTATGAGAGGAAAAGATCCGCTCGTGAGAACGACGCTAGCAACATCCGTACAACGACCAGAGAGACGTATTCTACTTCTTTAGGCAACCATCCCTTGCTTTCAGCAAAGTAAGCGGACTTCCTCTTAAGGCGACGACTGTTGTGCCTTAATGATTGTGAGGGATTTTGAGAAAATAATGGTAATATAAATATGTATGTCAAGCACATTCTTAGTGTCACAATAACTGTTTCAAAATCTCAACAATGTACTCTTTTTTAAAAAAATAATTATTCCACCTTAATCTTTTTTTAGAATTTTCTCTTCAGTGCTGAGAATCTGTACTGTTCCATATTTTCCTTGTACATATTCAGCTCCTTATTTTACTCTTGATTATTTATTTCCATGTCATTGGCAATGTGATAAGTTGCAGGACTTGTGTAGAACAGTTTTTCCAAAAATAATTTTTTTTAAATCTTTATGATAAGCTCATATAAAATTTTTTTTATGAACTGCAAAGAAGGACAAAGGGTAAATTCTTAAAAATTTTGCATCGTATGAGTTTAATTTTGTTGAAGGTTTATATATATGTATAAAAGAGGAGAGAGAAACAAGTAATTTGCGTTTTGTGCATTGATGTTCTTTTTCTTTTAATGAACATTTCGAGATGTACTGATGCTTTCAAATCAAGAAGCTATTGGGTAGGAATTGGTAATTCAAAAGAAGATGCAAGGTGTAATGCTATCCAAAATGCTGTAGAATACCTGCAAAACATATTCTACACCATTAAAGTATGTTTTTACTAATATTAATAATTAATTTTTATTTTGTAAATTCCTAATATTGAAAGCTGTAAATGATTAATAAATTATTTTACCCTAGCAACGATATTTTTAAGATTTGTAATTAAAAAAATTTAGAATAGCAAAGGAAATATAAATTTGTTGAAAAAAGGTAATTCCTTCTTACAGTTAAAATTAGATAGGCTATATAAACTTACGTACACTGCTGGCCACACAAAATGCAATACCAAGAAGGGCCGAGAGATATCCACAATGAAAATTTATTTGGCTGATAACATGTTCTACAAAGATCAAACGATTAAAATTACAGCCTTTCGTGACATGAGGGTGATGACAAAATCTGTAGTTAGTGTAGCCGCCATTGTTGGCTATAACCGTTGCCATACGCCTTGGCATAGAATCAAAGAGGCTTTGGATGTATCCTTGGGGTACAGCAGTCCATGCGGCTTTCACATATATTACCAACGTTGATCTAGTGTAGTAGCGGGTGGTGTTTCCAGGGCCAGTCGTTGTGCAAGCATGGAACACATGTTTTCGATTGGCAATAGATTGGTTGAACAATTGGAAGTAATTCAATCTGATGGGTAAAAAACTCTTGAACATTACGTGCCACGAGTGGTAGCGCATTATCCTGTTGGAATATGGCTGCTGGAGAAGCCATTTAATTTAGACCTCATGTCTTCTGTAATTTACATAAACACGCTACGCGTGAGAACTTTTTATTTGCATGTTCATCGCTGATGAATATGCAAATTTACAGTAACACTGCCGATGACATCATTGTAAGACGTATTTATAAATGGTGTCATAGCGTTGCTGATATGTTGTGTACTTCACACGGCACACTTGTGACGTTTAATTTGGTTTTTGTTGTATATATATACCTATTTGTCCTTCGTTTTTTTTTCAGAAGTTGGCTGTTGAAATAAAAGTCTGTAAATCTTTTTCCCCCTAATCAATGCTGAACCTATAAACAGGATTTTTAAAAGTGGTTCATAGTAATGACAGTGGTTGGTATTGTTCACTTCAACATCTTGAGGTTTTGTTTTAAGGATTTAGCGAAAGGGGTGAGCCCAAAGTTTAAATGGAGACTACAATTGAGAAACTCCATTCCACCAACTATGCCAGTTGGGAAGGATATTCGAGTCCATTTAATGGATCGAAATTGTTGGAGAAATATCGGAACAGAAGTGAAACCTGCCGAGCGATGCACCGCCAAGGGAAAGCGAATTTCGAATCCCAGAGGGATGGGGCATATTCCACCATTTACCTATGTATCAAGAAGAATACTGGGGAATTTGATTTCCTACAGTCGCCTGGAAGAAGCTTCTGGACTATTTTCAACCCAACACAGATCGTGTCATTGAACTATTAGATGATTTTCAACTGTTGAATATTAGAAGAGGAGAATTGGTCTTGATGCTACTGGAATTAAAGATTTGTCGTTGCCCAGCTGAAAGACACCGGACATCCTTTAGAAGACATGTATCAGGCCTTCCAGTTAGTCAGGTATTTGCCTGGTTATCAAAATATTGTACAATCTATTTTACTGCTGGAATGGTAAGGACTTTTTTAAATTCAAACAAGTGTTATCGGAACTCCTTGCTGAGAAAGAAAAGTAGACTTAAGCAATGTAGAAAAGATCTCGATATAATTAGATACTAATTATTTTTTGCTCTTAAAGCAAAAGTTCATAAATGTAAAAATATAAAAACTAAGCCTGTGTAAACTGTAAAAATCTAAAGAGTAAAAATAGGTCCCTGTTTAAGTGTAATAAAATGGTCTTGTAATTGCATATAGTTACTGTTACTGTTTCACTGATTTATACTACTTTTAAGTTTAGAGAAAACTTAAAAAGTAGTACAAGTGAAACAGTATTGCTAACATTAATCAGGAGTAAATACTGATAGTATACATGGGATTTTGACACTGCAGCTTCCAACTCATTTTTGTAATAATAAAAGTTGTTTGTTTCTTATGAACTAAAGAATACTACTATGTCACTTGCTGTGGGAGACATAACTAACCAGTTGAGGATGTGAGGAACTGTTAAGTTTTATTTTGAGAGTAATAATGGTAGAAATGATATAACTTTACATACTGTCATGTGCTCTCTCTAAGTTAAGGAGAAATTTAATACCTGGTCCAGCTCTGCAGTACTTTTGTGGGGAGGTAAAAGAAAAATTGAGAATTTCAATGGGGATGGAAGAAAGCTGTTTTTTTATGAAAGATTAATGAGTTCTAAGTATCACCTAACAATATCCCCATCGAAAGTCTAATTTGACTACTTCAGTAAAAACTTAGAACCTGGGCACAATAGATTTTTGTCGTATCAATAGTCGATATGTTTTAAGACCTAGTCAGAATGAGAGTATTAAGGGAATACCACAAGTTAAAATCTACTAATGTGAACTGTGAGGATTGCAAAACAGCTAAAAAGAGGCGAAAAACGTTGCTAATTTTCAAAAATCAGATCAAAAGAAACCACTTTGAGTTGTTGTATATGGATGTTTGTTCCATTCAGAAACATCTCATAAATGTGAAAATGAGTATTTTCTCACAAAAACTGAAGATTACTCTAAAAAGAAACAGTTTTCGATTAAAAGGATATCTGATGTTTTCAGCTGTTACCTTATATTAAAAAGAGCAAAGATTCTTAAATACCAAGATAGTAGATGTCAAGATTGACAATGAACTTGAGTTATTCATAAAAATTTATATAATATTTGAGTTCTCAGGAAATTAAGATGGAGGGGAACAATACATATTCATCTGAAATGAATGGGGGTAGGTGAGCGTTTTTAACTATACAACTTTAGATGCTGTAAGAGCCATGTTGGGGAGTAGTGGTTTAAGTTATAAGTTCTGGTCAGAAGCTCTGCTATGCTTTACCTATGCATGGAAACGAATTTGGCATCAGAACCAGACAAAAAACCCTTTTGAATTATATTGTTGGCAAAAACCTTCTGGGCATTTAAAATTTGGTTGTAAAGCTTATGAGCTTGGAGCTTTTCTAATGGTTGAGGGGAATACACTTAATATGAGAGCAAAAAGGGTATTATGGTTGGGTATCAATGCAAACAAAGTTATCGAATTTGGATTCAGAAGAAAGAAGAAACCCTGAAACTGGCTATGTTTCATTTATTAATGAAAAGAAAATGTTAATGGGGAAGCTGTCCTCTAAGGTCCATATCACAAGATAGATAGACTACTCTAAATGTTAGGAGGAACCCTAGTCAGATGAAGACAGAAGCTGAACCTTAGTATAGAGAAAAATCATGTGAAAATTTGCGTGGATCAGGAAAGTCCCTCAGATTAAGATCAACTCATGACGGATAATAGTACTGTGAAGCCTACAATATAAAATTGGATAAAACGTTTTTAGTTTTAGTGGAAAAATAAATATTCAGGTCCTGTACCCAAATATGAAAATAGTACCAAGTGATCTAGAAGAAGCACATCATGTTCAAGTCGTAATACCTCGAAATTTTAAAAAGCTTCTGTATCACCTGAAAAGGATAAGTGGTTTATTGCTATGATGGAGGAGATGGACATCATGTTGGAAAGGAACATTAGGGAATTAATGCAGAGGCCTGAAAAAAGGCAATTAGAAATAGGTGGGTTTACACAATTAAAAAGAATGAGAACGGTTAAATTTTAAGTAAAGCTCCACTCTCTTGTAGCTCGGGGGTACCAACAAGGTAAGGGTGAAACATATGATGAGGTTTTTGCCTAGTTGTGAACTTTTCAATGAATAGGAATGTTTTTCGCAATATTTGTCTGTTGGTTTGGGTGGTTTCGCTGTCACAGTTGAATGTCAACTGTTGCCTACCTGTATGCAAATTCGAGTAAAAGAATTTTAATGCAACAACTTCAGGATTTTATATACCACACACAAAAAATAAATGTTTGTTTGCTTAATAAAGCCACTTATGGGTTCCATCGATGTGGTAGAAAGTAGTTTTCAAAATTCACACCAGTTTAGAAGAGTTAAAGAAAATAAATTGGTGCAACTGTGTGTATATTTATGAAGATAGTATTGTATTACTGTTGTATGTTAATGATATTGTGTTACTTGATAAATCAGATCATCATATTGAAGAAATAATAGGGAAAATAAAGGGTAAATTTGGTCTAAGAATTATGGGTAGATTTAAGAAATTGCTAGATGTTGGATTTGAAGTTGATGGTAAATTGTTTATCCAAACTGACTATACAAATAAAGTTTGCAACACTTTATAGAAAGTATAAGCTCCCAATTTCAACATTGTCATTAGCTAGGAGAGTTATGCATCTAAAATGAATTCAGAAGCAGAAATCACTAAAATGGGAAGTTTACCATACCGAAATATACTTGGCTGTTTTTCGTACTTAGCAGGTCTTTCTAAACCAGACATAAGTTATACAGTAAGCATACTTTCCTAATTTCAAAAAATTCACATTTGTCTCATAAAGTTATTCAAGTATATTGAAAACAAAGCATTTTTAAATTACATTTATTTAACATAAACAATATGAATGTCAAATGTCATAGTGATTCGGATTTTGCTGCCAATAGGAATGACAGAATTTCAATGTGGGCAAAATCCTTTTACTTATTGATTCTGTACCAATATTCTGGAGAACTTTTAAACAGAAATGTGTAAGTTTATCAACTATGGAGGCAGAATATGCAACTTTGACTGAAGCTTCCAAAGAATTAATATGGGTTATGCATATTTTGGAAGAATGTAACAATTTTAAATTATTTTCCATTAATTTTTAATTTAAGTTAAAAGTGAATTGCTATTTGATAATAGGGCTGCAATTGACTTTTTTTCTAATTCCCCTATTGAAAATATTAGAATAAAGCATATTGACATAAAATATAATTTTTTAATAAATTTAGTGTATGGAAAATTATTTGTATTAAATCATATTAGTAGTAAAAACTGTCTGGCAGATGTTTTTACTAAACCATTATCAAGGATTGATTGTATAAATTTCTCAAACTAACATTTGTAAATGTGCAATGTTTAAGTATAATATTATGGCATATAATGTATTAATAAGTAATAAGATTTAAAGGATTATATATATAATGTTAAGCTACAAGTGGCATATTTATGTATAGACATGAGAGAGGGAGCATATTATATACTGTTTCCATGAGGGTTTTCTAACATATTTATTCATTAAGAAAACCATTTGAAAGTATATAGATATCTATATGTCATATAATTTACATTAACATGAGATTGTGTGGAGAACTTTTTTATTTGCATGTTCATCACACATGAATAATATGCAAATTTAAAGTGGCGTTCTATACTTTGATGACGTCATCGTAGAACCTATTATAAAATGGCGTCATCGTGTTATTGATTGATTACTTCACGGTACAAGTGTGACGTTTAATTGCTAATAATAACATACCTATTCTTTCTAGTTTGTTTTTTCACTGAGGCTTAGCTGTTTATCTAAAAAAGCCTTTAAAACTCTTTTTCCTCATTAATGATGAACCTTCAAACTGAATTTTCAAGGTGGATCATAGCCAGTGGCGCACATAGGGGGCTCCGGACCCCTCCCCCCACAAAGCATGATTTTTTCCGATTGATTGCAATTTTAAGTGCTTTATATGGTACGAAAAATTTAATTAAATATTTGTTGTTAATGATTAATTTTATTAATTAAACTAGTATTTATTCAATAATTAGTTTTTTACTATGTTTTGTTGAAAAATCGACAAAATCAAAGGAGCATGATACAGAATGGTGAACTTTCGACCCCTCCCGAAAAGGGTTCCTGTCTGCGCTACTGCTGTAAACATTTAAGAGCAATTCTCAGAATAATGTGTATAAAGGTGAAAAATATTTCTCCAGCAAAACGTCAGTCAAGGGGCGACTCTAGGCCCGGACTCCTGCCAGGGAGGCATTTGGAAAATATTTTTTTTTTATGTTACAAAAATTTCACTATATTTTCTGAAATATTATTGGGTCTGAATTTGATATTCATTTAACATATCTTATTTCCTTATTTTGTACTCAGTATGTTTAATGTCAGTTTTCTTTTTACATTAAGAAAGCTTAAGGGTTGAGGCTGGAGTATTTGTTAAGTAACACTAGTAACTTTCTTACCCCATCCAGGGGAGTGGGGTCTAATGGTTTGTATTTCACCCATATGATGTCTGGTGTCGAAACTTTCTAAGGTACAATATTAATAGAAGTTTTTAGTAGATAGAGAGCCACGAAATGTTTTATTTTAGTAGTCTTGAGGTACAGTTATAGGTTAAAATAAAAATGCTTCTGATCCCCACCATCAGTAGATTCTTTTTGAAAAAATTGACCTGCTAAGATGGGGCTATTTCTTCTTTTTACATTTTACTTGTTTGAAATTATAACAGGGGCGTAGTTATTGCCATATCAATGATATAGAGCCCCCAAGTTTCAGGGGCCCCAAAATGTGTAAGCAAAGCATCGTAAAATGTAGAGACCCCTTCCCCCTCCCCCAAGAATTTGGATGCAGGGTCCTGATCCAGGACTGGCTATGCCAGTGAAGTAATTATGATCTTAATTTCGAATTATTTTTTAGGATAATATATGTATTAATTATAATTTTTGCTTCTGAGAAAGGAGG
>BMAU01013536.1:0-12226 GCA_019973935.1 Trichonephila clavipes
GGAAAAAGGAATACGTACCGCTGCGGACAGCGGACGGTCAGTGTGGAGCCGCTGCCTGCACCTACGGCACAGGTTGAACGAGAGACGATATGAGAAAAAGGATCAATCTGGCAACGACGGGAGGAGAAGGTCGGAACGGAGAGAAGAGAGAGGGTGGCGAAAAAAAGCCGGGGTCGAAAAAGTAGACACGGTTGGACGATGTATCTTAATCTTGTAACATCTCAATATATTCTTTATTTTAAAAAATGTCCATAGAAGGTGTGGAATAAACAGTGGGACAAAACCCTGTCTACAATTATTTTTCTTGTCAAAATTCGAACACGGTCGGAAAAAGAACTCACAGTTTACTGGTGTCAAAGTGCGATGCAATGGAGCAGAATTTAAATGAACAAAATATTTCAAATTGATCGGTGTTCGTACTACATAATTGTGACAAGGTTTGGACATTCAGTTTGAAAAATTTTTAACAAGGAAATAGAACCCTGCAGTGTATCTTCAAGTTGATGACCACGTGCATCCCGGGAATTACCTTGCAGCAGTTTCAAGTGAAAAAACAAGACCTTCTTCATATGGAGTTTTACCATCACCTGCCGAGTTGGGATATGAACGAACAGATGTCGTATTTTCTTCATTTTCTGATGAATGGAGCCGTGATCTGAAAAGTGTTCAAGTACTGAAACAGCTTTCATGTCGAGGTAGGTGGCTATTGTTCCCCTAAGTTAAAATATTGTGTGTAGAATATTTAAAAAATAATGGGATGCAGTCATATTTAATTTGTTTTTTTAAAAATAAAATAGAAAAGCAGATATATCTGAAAAAAGAAAGAAATTTCATTGGTTTTATTGCAATATTCTATGTTGTTGGATTATTGTGCAGATGAAATAAGAAAATTGTGTACTTATTTTACTTACGGAAATGATGAGGGTATCATTTTAAATGTTGTAAAAATATGGTATTTAGAGAATTCTAGTGTTAAACTATATTTTCTTTTTTATCATCATACTTTACTGTTTTGAAGTTGTCTCAAAAATTAAAATCTGGGTATAGAAAGTGTTTTGCATAACAATTCAGTTTGCAGAATTTAAAAAGAATTAGATTAATTTATCTTGAAATAATGGTCGCGAAAAATGTATGTTTGAGTGGGTAAAAAATATCCATTAAAAAATGTATATGTATTTCAAGTAGACTTCCTGATAAGGTTGTAAATAAGAGATTTTGTAGGTTATTTATGACTCAGAATGTGGCATGTTTTTTTAATATTAAATGATTGTTTTTCATTTTTAACAAAAGTTTGCAATTTGTCAGTTAGTTGATAGTTTAGCTACAGATTTGAGGTTATTTCCTTTGCTCGTAATTTAGGATGTATATGTATATTGGTTTTGTTTTTTTTTCCTGCATAAAGATTCTTTTAATTAAAAAAAAGAAACTAAGAGTAGATTTATGATTTGAGAAATAATTCTATGGTAATGTAGCTAAAGTATGTTGTTAATTGTGTTTTTTTTTTTTTTTAATTTTTGAAAAGGTTTTGATTAGTAACAAATAACTGTGTCTCATATAAGTTTTATTGTAAACATATTTCGTATTGTGTTTCTGGAATTTAGTACTCTTAGAAAAAACGAGTAGAATTTTTTTTCTTGCTTGTTAAAAATATATAGTAATAGGTCATTTAAGTGTTTGTAGTTAAATTTGTCAGAAGGTAATTTGGCATTAAAAGTTTAGCTTGATTAAAAATGGCATTTCTCATTAGAAGTAAGAAAAATTGACTTAATTCAATTAGCGCGGGACTTAGATGAGTCACCTGATCCGTCTATGTCTAAAATTGTTTTAAGGACTTTAATAATCTCTAGTAAAAATATTACAAGGAGGAAGAGGCAAAAGAGTTATGTGGAAGTTATTACAGCCGAAAGATTAGAGACACAACAGCAGCAAAAACTAGAACAAGAACAATTATCAATTGAAAAATTACGCTTGAAATAGAATTATCTAGGAACGCTAATCAGAGTGCTACTCAAAATAATGGTCAAACCTCACGTGTGAGATCTTTTTAGATGAAATAGTTAAAATGGTTAGGCTCTTAACTGTAAAGGTACCCAATAAATCAGACGGGTGGACTATTTTTTTCTAGTCTTGAAAGACTTTCGCTAGTGAAATGGTTAGCGACGAGTTAAAACCGAAAGGTTTTGTTATGCATGTTAGGAGACAAAGTGTCAAACTTATTAGTTAACCTAGGCGAAGAAGAATTAAAAAGGAAATATTACGAATCTTTAAAACAGTTGTGCTCCAAGGAGTATGAACCCTCTCCCCAAAAATATGTTTAGAAAATTTTTAGAAAGGCCAAACGTAACTCTGACGAAACTTTTTCTCTCAGTTCGCGTCCCGTTTAACATCGATGTGGTTTATACTACTGTAAGTTAAGAGAAGCGAATGATTTTGAGTCAGTTAATCAACTGATCGTAGCAGATAAAATGTTTGAAATGTTGGATTCTGAGACGGCGACCCACATTTGTGCTCAAGGGGAAGAATGGTACAAACCCAGGGGACTTGGGCAAACAATGTGTGATATATTTTACGCTTCCAAAGGAATCCTACTATGAACCTGAGAGAGCTAAATGGAATGATAGTAAAAGGAGAAGTTTTAATGGTAGTTGGGGTAAACAGCCATTTGGGGAGTAAAGTCAGATAATTTTTTCTTCTAGGAAAAACTTTGATAAGGGTCAGTAACTGAAATTAAAAAAATTCGCTTGTTTCACCTGCGGATCAGATAAACATTTAAGCGGGATTGTCCGAAAAACAAAGAGGTAGATAATAAAAGACTTAATGTGAATAAGGTGTCAACGGAAGGGACAGAATTGGAAGATGGAACGGTCACTGCTAGGGTTGATTTGCTAGGTAAAAGTCATTCCTAGGGGGCTATTGAAGACAAATTAAGTAAATTAGTGAAAACATCTATCAGTGTAGATGGGAAGTTAGTCCATGCGTTATTGGATTCTGGTACGCGGAAATTACTGTTATCAAGAAAGACTTAGTTTCCTGGAATATCGGTTGAAGGAGCTTCCACGATTTATTTGAAAGGTATTTTCGGTCCAGCGGTTAAATGTCCTTTAGTATATGTTCAATTGGTCTTGCTACCGGTGGCCAGGTTAATGTGGTGCACCAGCAAGTGTTATGTGCTTTTGGCAGAAGTTTTGGTAGAAGACGTGTTGCTTCCACCAGAGGTTTTGGATATGGGGGAGGAGCCCAGAGGAAGGGAATTCACTGGCTCAAAGCTCTCAGGACCTGAGGGTTGACTCAGGAAATGTAGATGAAACCGAGGGTTTCATTGGGTATTCTGCCAGAAAGCACAGGAGGGCACATTGAGGATTCTCAAAGGAATATTACTTTCATGTCGGAATGAAGTGGGAACATTGGGTACTAAGGATGATGAGGAGGTGACCGCTGAGATGGATAAAGGAAGCATGGTGGCTGATAGTTTTCGTTCGAACAGGAGTGTTGTGCCAGTTAGCATTGGCTTGGAAGTATGCTAAGGAAGGCAAAGGGAAACTTCTTACGAAGTAGATGGGTATCTATTTCGTAGGGATAAAATACTCGGGAAAGTATTGGGCAGCTGGTAATTCCGAAGTGCAGAAGAACTGAGGTGTTGAAACTAGCGCATACTTCCGTGTTCAGTAGACACATGGGTCCCAAGAAGACGCTTGAACGAATAAAGTATTCTTCTTTTGGGAGGGTCTGAGGGGGCCGATGTGAAGAAATTTTGTGAGTCATGTAAAAGAATGTCCAGCTCACTCGTTCGGTTAGGATTAAGACCGATCATCCAGTACACCTGTGGCAAGGACTGAATTGCCATTTGAGGTGGGGAATATGGATCTGATAGGTCCAATTGATCCGCCACGCTTAAAGGGACATAAATATATTTACGTCTGGTTGATCAGCACGCTAGGTGGGGGGCGAGGCTGTGCCGTTGACTAGTCTCAGTGCGAAGGTAACCTGTGAAGCTTGAAGGTTAAACATATTTTCGAGAACCGAGATTTATCTTTTGTCGAAAAGGGAAGGTTTTGTAGAAAAAGAATAGCGCAGCATCGTGGGTCATGGTACTGGATTTGTGGAAGTGGTATTTCTGTCGTTCTCTCACAATGAAGAATTATGCCGCATGCTTTATGTCGTTTGGAATTTGCATGACTAAAAGTGAGGTTTAAGATTGAATACACTTCTTATGGATGTAATTTAACGGCTCAGGTTTTAAGAATGTTAAGAGCAGTTTGTTATATCTCGAATAGTCGATATAGACCTTCTGATGCAAATTTGGAAAAATCGTGTAAAGCGAATTAACTTTGTATTAGGATGGGTTGGGTCGAAAATCATTACTGCCAGAAAAGGCAAATTAGAGCCGTAGGAAAGTTTACTGTGTACTTAATATAGATTTAGTGAACTCATTGAGCATTCATTCATGAGTTAATGAAATAAACATTGTCTAGATTAAGATAAAAACTGTAATGTATATATTTAGTGTTTTTTTTTTTTTTTTTTTTTGTATAATGTGTTTTCCATGTATCTGTTTGCAATCCCATTACAGTTTAGATCTTTCTGGGAACATAGTCACTTATTTCAATTTGGGTGAACTATTCATATTATTTCATGTGTTTGTATTAAGGAACTTTCACTAGAGCAATCATCAAGACTTTGACTGCCGCAATTATTGTGTGTTCGGTTTGTGAATTTTCTGTTCCTGGTGTCTCGATATGGTAAAATCAGCCACAAGGGGCAAATTTTACTCTTAGGTGGGGCGTGTAAGGAGCCGCTGCCTGCACCTGGCAACAGGTCAGACGAGAGACGATATAGAGGAAAGGATCTGGCAACGACGGGGGAGGAGGAAAAAGCTCGGAACGGAGAGAAGAGAGGGAGAGGGGGTGAAAAAAAGCCGGGGGTCGAAAAAAGTGACACGGCTGGACGATGTATCTTAATCTTGTAACATCTCAATATATTCTTTTATTTTAAGAAATGTCCCATAGAAGGTGTGGAATAAACAGTGGGACAAAACCCTGTCTGCAATTATTTTCTTGTCACAATTCGAACACGGTCGGAAAGAACTCACGAGTTTACAGTCAGGTTGGCCGGTTGTGGCATCCAGGAAATCCAATCGTTCTCGAGAAAACCACGCAATCTTCGCGCGCAGGCGCAAATCTAAAACCAGAACTTTTTTTTGAACTTTTAAGAGAGCAGAAAGAAAAACAGAGGTGCGCGAGCAGTCGCATTTACCGTCATCGCATCATTCAAACCTATCTGTTAGAAGGCAAACTTACCTTTTTAATTTAATTTTTGTTAAGTTTAAATAAAAGAGAAGAAAGACAAATGTCTTGGACCCCTTGTTGTCTCCATATATATATATATACATATGGGGCTGCGGTAGCCAGTGGTAAAAGGTATCGGATCGTGGCAGATGTCATTAGTTCGAGCCCAGTACCTCTAAAGACCCGCCAGTAGAGAGAGGGAAGAGATGCACGTTAAATCTGTCAGAGCTCAAACGTCCCCTCCCGTTGGTGTGGTGGGGTAGCTAGGAGAGGGGGTGCCAGCTCAGGTGTCATCTTCGTCACTTGACAATGGTTCAAAATTAAGAGTTTCGTCGCGAAAGCCCTCGTGAAGCTAAACAGTGTGACGTTAATATTCACACACACACATATATATCTTTATATATAAAAAATCTTCTGTGCGTGTGTTTGTCTCTAAACTCCTCCTAAACGGCTGGATCGATTTCGATAAATTTTTTGTGTGTTCAAGTAAATTCGAGAATCGTTTAGATTCACAATTGGTCCGAAATCGCAATTAGTTAAAAAGATATTAATTAAAAACATTCAAAAAAATACAACTTAACATTCACCTGCATTGTTGTAACAACGCTATTGTTACAAACAAGTAATATAAAAAAATTTTAAATCAATTTCTGCTTAAATCAACCAAGAAAAATTTATTTTAGCTACTTTTTATTAAGTAGTTGCAATTAATATAAATATGTACATACATATGACAGAATCACAACATTAGTGGTAATTAATTTTTATTAATTATCATTAAAGTATCGTATTGTCATCAAAACAATCGTGTATATAAAATTTCCTTTCAACTGAATGCTTTATTTAACACGTGAGAAAAAAAAAAAAACTTTTCAAATTTTGACACACAAGTCGGCAAAGGGTCGCTAAGTCGCCAACGTGGCTGTATTTGTAATTTTTTAAATAATTAGTTATAATCAATTAATTTTTATTAATTATAATTAAATTATTGTATTTTCATCGAAAATAATCATGTACATTACATTTCAGCTCAATTGAGCGCTTTAAAATGTATTTTATTAACGATTGAAAATTTCACCAAGATAAATAAATAAATAAACAAACAAATAAAATATGTATAGAGATCGTGAGCTAATAATAGAATTGAAAAAAAGACGTAAGTTGGCGTCGAAAATTGATTTTTCACCCAAACCGGCCAAACCCGGTCATTTACTGTTACAATGGAGACGCGCGCGATTCACGCTTTTTAGCGTTTTTAATTAATATCTTTTCAAATAATCTTTATATAAGTAATTCTTCTGTGCGTGTGTATGTAACTGAACTCCTCTAAACGGCTGGACCGATTTTGATGAAAGTTTTTGTCTGTTCAGTAGTCTCGAGAATGTTTTAGATTTATAATTCGCTTTATAAATGTTTATTTTTAATTTTTTTTATTTATAAATTGTTGATCTTCGAATGTTTTACACTGGATCCGGCAGACTGCGCTAAGATCGCAGTATGGAATATTCAAAAATCTTTCATTATAATTCAAGTAGGACCGACAGTTGGCGCTGTGATCATTTCAGGAAAATATTTTGTGACTTCGTGTGTTATTATTTTGTTGTTGAAATTAATCGTGTGTTAATTAAATTATTACATTCAGATGTAATTAGTGTTTGAAGAGTTTTGGAGTGTGCATAAAAAACTATACATTTTTATGGTACAATTTAATAAATATACCTGTTATAAAATAGTTTGAGTCTCAACTTTTCACCTTTAATTAACACAAGTTTAAGTTTTTTATTCACGCAGCCTTTACATTTAACTTCGCTCATAGTATACACACATACCCCACACTATCGATTAATTGAATTGTGATAACCGTACATGTAATGTCGTTAGTCATTGCTAATAATTGTAATAACTTTTAATACAAATTTTACTCAAAACGGTCCAGATTGTTAAAAAATTCATAAAAATTCCGGAATTTTGAATTTAAGATGTGTGTACAGGACCCAACGTCTGTCGGGTCCTCTAGAATATATATATATATATATATATGTGTGTGTATGTATCAGCATGCAGAGTGTGGACTAGGTGGTGTAAAAAGGAATAGAATCATTCAAAATTACCTCAAAGCATTCGTAAAGAAGGCAATAAAGAAACGTTAAGAGCCTTATAGATATTAACATAAAAATCAATTGACTTCAGCATATAATATTGTGGGAAAAATTCAACTAACAATGAAGGGTGTAAAATAACCCATAAATACATCAGGCGTGAATGAAGATGTGAACTATTACAGCAACAACAATAAATCACTTTGACAGGTTATAATAATTAGAAATACATGAAAAATGAATCCCACACCTCGATGATCTGGGCCCAAAACTTCAAAAATTATTTCTTTTTTGCAGTAAATACATAAATTTTCGACTAGCGTCATTATTAAAGTTCACAGACTGTTCACTGAGAATCAATTAGAAGAAGGTCAACCGTTACACGTATAGATTTTTTAAGGTGTTCGTAATCAATTTCAAACTTTTAAAAAATTATTCTTAACAGGATCCCATACGTGATAATGAGACTTCTGTGAGTTAGAAATACCATTTTCACATCGCTTCATTAGGTTAAAGTTGGGTAGATTATCTTCATTGGCAGAGTTTCTTTCTTCATTTGAAAGCATGTGATTTGAGTGTAGTATATTTCAGCTTTCTATGAGATACTTTAGATAGTTTTTCATTTATATATATATATATATATATATATATATATATATATATATATGTTTTTAAGATAAACATAAGAAATACCTTCGAAAGTACTATAAGACGACAAAAATTATTAAATAATCGATTAAAAACTTTCAATATTTTATATTTTTTCGCATACGCTTTATTACATTTCAATAAATACAATATTCTAGTCCTAAAGCAGGGGTGTGGCAGACTTTTCCAGGGTGCGGGCTACTTCTAATTTTTTTCACGTAGTTGCGGTCCACCCTGGGGCGTAGGTATAGTGAGCTAAAAGAAAGTATACAATGCAGTCGGACCTCCATTTTACGAATAGCAATTTCACGAATTTCTCTATTTAGCAAACTTTTCCTGGAACCAAAAACATTTTACGATTTCTTCATAAAAATAGCCCCCAAATAACGAAGTGCATTTTCTATTCAACGAAATTTCTCTTATATGTGATTCGATCTTTTCCTCCGTATTTTTTTAAAATACCGTATTTACTCAAAACTATAAGCTGCATTTTTCTCTCAATGTGAATAAATACCATTGAAAATCGGAGGTGCTCAGAATCAAAGGGAAAAAATTTGTTGGGGGGGTATTTAGATCAACTATAGCTTCATGCATGTATATTTAAAAGTTTATAATACTGATAAAAAACTAATTAATCACTTCTTATTAGTTTTCATTTTATATTTATTTCAATTTCGTAAAATTGGATATCGATAATCAGTGGCGCACCCAAGGGGGTCCAGAACTCCCCTACGTATATAAGTATATAGTACGTAAAATTTAATTAATTACTTTTTATTTATGATTAATTTTTTATTAATTAATGCTAATTATTTATTCAAAAATTAGTTTTTTACTGTGTTTTGTTCCCGAAAATCGACAAAATCAAAAGGAGCATGATACAAGAATGGTGAACTTTCGATCCCGACCCCCCTGAAAATTCCTGTGTGCGCCACTGTTGATAATCCATTTTAGACTGTTTTTTAATTTTCACAAAATCTTGCGGAGAATTTGAGGCGTGGCTTAGAATCGATGGCGGCTTAGACTCGAATAAATACGGTATATCTAGACCTTCGTATGATTGAATGATTATTAGTCTTAGTAAAGGTGGTCGCGGCCCAAAATGTCTTGGCGGTCCACCGGAGACATAAAAAGGTTACAATATGGTAACCCTTCCATTTGATTTTCAAATCACCGAAAAAATGGCAACCCTAAAAAGTGCAACGTTTTCGCCTTTTCTGAAAAACGTCATTTTGACTTCGCTGGAGAAGGTTTGCTCTCCACCGGTTGTTGTTAAGAATGGCGTGTGAAAGGAAATTACTTGAAAGTGAGGCTACGACAGGTTTCTTTGTGCTCCTGGGCACAAAGGGAAGAAAGAGACGTTAGAATGGTGTATGAAAGCTAATTTAATTGCTTCTCGTTATGAATGTCCGAGGTGTAAAAAAATATGCGTTTGCAAGTGCGAAAGGGAACGGTTGACGGCTACGAATGGCGTTGCCGCAACCAGTCGAGAGATAATCGCCACGACGTCGTTCGGAGTGTGAGAAAGGGCACTTGGTTTAGCGAAAGCAAACTTGCTATAACTATGTTGAGATATTGGTTTGGCCAGAGCATGAATGCGTTCGTGGTGAATGACTTGAAAGTTAATAAGAAGGGTAAGGGTCAATATGATTCTTACCTTGCGGAATACATGTGGCGGCGATCTAACGGTCACAAGTTGGTGGATGAGAATTTTCATAAATTCCTTGCATCCATCGCAAGGGTGTATGCACCAACAGATCATGACGAAATGCAAGCGTAAGGTAAGGGCTTTTTTTTTAACATTTTTTAAAATGATTTCATGTATTTCTTCGATTTTATCTTTGCGAAACGCCCCTTTCGTCCTTTAAAAATGTAAATCATGTTGTACACACTGGTTTTAGAATGCTTTTTTAAAATGAATTTCATTGCTTTCTCCGTTTTTTTCTTTATATAATGATTAATTTAATGTATTTATTCGATTTCATCTTTGCGAAACGCCCATTTCATCCCTCCTTCTCCCCTCTGTCGCATGCGCTTCCCAAGAGTTTTCGTCATTGACGCCTTTTTTGAAAACCTTCAATTTGGCGCTTTTGGCGAAAAATTTTTGCCAAAAACAGCAGTGGGTCCTCCTAGAATTTTACCAAAAATTCCAAAATAGCAACATATAGCATTTATAAATTCACAATGACTATAGACGGGAGCATTGATACTTTAAGTTACTAAGTTTGGAACCGCCATTTTGAAAAAGCGAGCATATGGATAGTTTTTTTATATTTAGTGTCAGTTGAATACGAGGTGTAACACACCCACACACAAACGAGACTAAGTGTGAAGTTTGAAAAGAGGGAAGTTGGCAACAACCGTTTGGGTGACGTTATCCCACTCACCTTCTATATCCCTGTGGCTAGTTTCGACTTAGTCGCACAAGTTTGGAGAACTGCGTTTTTGAGTAAACACATACAACTGCATCCCGCAGGAAAAAATGTCTAATGTAAACTGAACAGAGCGAATCAACTCGAAGTTTCTTGTGAAACTTAAGAAATCAGTTACGGAAACATTTAAAAAGTTAACTGAGGCTTATAGAGATACAATTTTTGTATCGTGCATGCGTGTTCGAATGGCATAAAAGGCTTTTAGGGAGAGGGGACCGTGTGAAGAACGATGAACATGCTGGGCACACAAGGTCAGCGATTACAGACAAAACATTGCCAAAGTTCGTGATGTGATCAAGAGTGTCCGAAGATTAAGTTTTCATTCATTGACGAAGTTGGTTAACATGTAAAGGGAAGCTGTTCGACGCATTGTAACTGGTGAATTATACTAGAAGAAGATTTGTGTGAAGGTTGTTCCATAATTTTTGTTCGATGACCAAAAACAGCGCCGTAAAGACGGGTGTGTGGGCATGTTAGAACAAATTGCTCACGAGGCAAATCTGTTGCAACATTCGATGAGACATGTATTTTTACCTATGATCTAGAAATTAAGCACCAGTCAATTCCGTGGAAGTCTCCAGGATACCCAAGAACCAAAAGCACGCATGTCAAAATCAAAATTCGAGGTATCGTTATTTGTCTTCTTCGGCATTAATGGAATTGTAATGATTGAGAGAGTAGGTTCCCAGAGTAATCAGACTTTTAATAAACACTAATGCATTGCAGTACTAAAAGAGACTTGTGACTTTACGCGACTTTCACCAACTAATTCTCTTGGGGAATCTTTAGGCCAGCAATCGCGTTTATTTCACAGCCATTCCTCTCAAGAAACCATGAGATACAAATTAGTGTATATAAAGTTAAAGTTTAATAATCGTAGATCAGAAGGAGCGGAGCCGCTGAAAAGCAGTGTTACTATCGTAAGAATTACAGAATTAAGCATCGTGACTAAAGGACGGATTTTAGCTATTAGAATAAATTAGTGAATCTAGAATTATTAAGATAGGATTGGTTAAAGTTAATCAATTTGATTTCGTGCGCTTATTCACATAAGGTAGTTGCTTTTTAGGTAGACAAGATGATGAGGAAGTGACCCCAGGGGTAAGAACATTACAGACTTAGTGAAAAATTAGGAAAATGCCAGAATTGGGGATAAATAATGGCTGTTGCACCAAGACAGCATCCGCTCACACGGCTCTATTTGTCAAGGCAGTTTCTGGCTAGCAAAAACATTATTGTGTTGGGGCATCCTTCTTATTCTTCTGATATGCCTCCATGTGACTTTTTTTTTTTTTTTTTATTCCCTACAGTTAAATCTTGCTTAAAGGAGACACATTTTACCTCAGAAGAAGTTCAGGCGAAAATGGAGAGAATTTCTTGAAGGCTAACCCAAATCCCCCTTCAGAACAGTTACCAGCAATGGCAGCTTCCGAACGTAGAAGTGTGTGTATGCTGAAGGGAACTACTTTGAAGGTGATAATGTTACAATGAAAAAAAAGATTCTGTAAATACAATGATTTAATGGACCAGTATCGTTTCTTTTGTGTCACACCTCGTAAGAATATACATATAAAATTTTTTTTGTAAAAATATAATTACATGAAAAAATTATTTAAATACAATTTTTTGGAAAATAAAAGGAAGACCAAATGAAACATTTTCAAAACATTATTCTCTTATGAAAAATGCTTCTACAGTAATAATATTTTTACTATGTATAGCTGTGGACATCTGTACCAAGGCAGAACTAAAATTTTTGATA
>BMAU01013540.1:0-10195 GCA_019973935.1 Trichonephila clavipes
GTGCATATCGAAAATAAAAGGTTAAAAAAATTAATTTACTGGAATGAAGTTGGGTGAGGTCGATAGCTCTCGATTTTAACCACAAATGGTGTGGTTATTCTAGAAATGTCTAGAACGGATTATGAGCAGACTTTGAGTTATGTATAACTTGACTGCCTCGAAGCAAAGGCGTGGACTGTATACTTTTAAAAATTGTTTGTTTATTGAGGACGGTAGGTACGTCCGCTCCGGGGATGCATTACAAGCATACTGGACGAATACCGAGCATACCGAGTTCATTTCAATGGCGGGGACTCTGTTACGACCCGCATGTGCAGAGGGCGCTAGTAGTCCTCCTTGTTTACATTTCGTCAGTATGCTTGTAATGCATCCTCCGGAGCGGACGTACCTACACGTCCTCAATAAACAAACAATTTTTAAAGTATACAGTCCACGCCTTTTGCTTGAGCAGTCAAGTTATACATAACTCAAGAGTCTGCTCATAATCCGTTATAGACATTTCGGAATAACCCACATTTGTGGTTAAAGATCAGGTATCGACCTCACCCAGTTTGTGGTCCGTCGAGGCCGGAGCAGTGGAACCACGAGTTAGGATCAGGGGCGGGGAGTTAGTTCCGCGGAGCCCTATTCGCAACAAAGGGAGTTTCCATCTATGGCGGACCTTTGATCCAATGTGAGGGCTGACCTGAGGAGTCCCGTCAGAAAAGGCTCTGGTTGAACCTTCTGATCTAGGATTTTCTTGACTTTCTTTTGCTAAGCGTGGCAAGCAGAGCGCCCATCCAGTTCCAATCTAGGGAGGATAAGCATTTTCAGAGGGTGCAACACGGCTCTTAAGATATTACAAGATCAACGCGACTTTCTGTCCTTTGGCATTGACTCTCAAGAAGGCGGCTGCTCCATATGCTTACCCGACTTTAGCATCAGAAAAGGTATGATTTGGACTTCACTTGAATCTCCACTGGAATCGAGGGATCTTTCGCAGAATCTTTAACTCTGATAAAATGGAAGTTCTAACCACCATTGTGACCATACTGCATGAATGTTTGGCATTTTGGCTCATCATCCCCAGGATAACTCCTGTAGCCAAAGTTCTTGTAATAGGCATTTGAGCCTAATCGTGTAGGGTGACAAGAACCCAACTGGATCGTATATTTTCCCAGCTAGATTGAAGCACAATTCTTTTTGTGATGGGTTTTTGACGTGTCATTGCAGAAGTCCTTTAACATCAATTGTAAAATAGTCATTTGGACAATACATCCGTTTTTTTGTATCTAAAACCTTTGACGAAGGATTTGGAACTATCGTCGGGTGACAAGAGGATGTGTCTCAAGGCCTTCCCCCTTTCCCAAGTTCTCATCAATGTTTGATCATTTGAATTGCATTTGCGTAATTTCATGCTGGCATTCTTCATGATTGTTTCAGCATCCTTTGATACTTTTAAGGCTTGGGAGATGTCATCAGCACCACTGATTACGTCATCAACATAGAGACAGAGGTGCAAACATTTCAGTTGCTGCTGGATATTGCTCACGGTAATTCTCACGTGATGCTTAATTGTTGCCCGAGAGGCAAAAGAAGGGGCTTACGTTGACTCCAAACATCACACGCTTAAATCTATACACTTGAAACTTTCAGATCTTTGTTTGATTTGATTCAATGTCTGGAAACAAAATCTAATCGTACTGTCTCGTCACGTAATGAGATTTGCAAGAATACGTCTATATCCGTATAGCACCGCGTTCAAGCGAAAAGAAATTATTAGTGGAATATGTTTGGGCTAAATTCTCACCTGACCATATACAGTCATTAAGAGATGGTTGTCCATCTTCATGGGAACTTGCATCGAAAACAATGCGCATTTTTGTAGTTAGGCTTTCTTGGCGAAAGACCGCTTGGTGCGGTAAATAGAATACTGCTCTATCAGTTGGTTTTTCAGTTTCTAGAACCCTTTCAATTATTCCTTGAGATTCATATTCTTTCAAAATTTCGGAATATTGTATGTACAGAGTTGGATCACGAATGAATCTTCTTGTTAAGGATTTTACACGTTTTTCTGCTACGGAAAAATTGTCATTTAACTCTTGTGTATGGCTCTTCCAAGGAAACCCAACTTCATAACGACCACTATTGAAACGTACTGAAGATTTAAAATGTTGCATGGCTTGGTCGTCTGGGTGACAACTAGACTCTGCTTTAATTCCTATTGCTTCTAAATCCCAAAATTTTGTTAAATTTCTATCAACCTGATCTTGGATGAAATTGCAAAAATAATAGTTCAATGGTTCGTTTTGAATGGAACCTGTTACAATGTAACCAAATACGGAGTCCTGCAATATTATTGAATTGTCATGTAATTTTATTTGTTTACTTTTTAATAATTCATAAAATATTTCACCTCCCAGGAGAATATCAATTCGTTTGGGAATATTAAATTCCGCATCTGCATATCTTATATTTTGAGGCAATTTTATTTTTGTTAAATCCAATGGCTGTGTAGGAACGCAACCAGTAATTTTAGGGACTATGAGAAAGTTAAGTTTTCTTTTAAATGAACTTCCGTTCGAAATTTCAGCGGAAATTCCTTTCCTCACTGAAATGCAAGCTCCATTCAAGCCTACAATAGTTGAATTCATAGAGTATTTTTCCAACCCGAGGAAATTTGACGCTTCCAAGCTACAAAGGCATTTCTGGCTCCCTGAATCGAGGATCGCGTTCATTAAAAGCCAACCCCCTGTCGCACTCTGAACTTTGACCTTCGCGGTCGAAAGCAAAATAGATTTCTCCCCACTCTCATTGTAAAGACACGTCGCGGCTGGACTCGGGTCATAAATGACCCCTGATGAACTCTGTAGAGAGGTGATATTTCTGTTTATCGCTCGGGGGACACTTGTTTTGCAAAGAAGAGAGTTGTGGTTCGCATTACAAACCCTACATTTCCTGTTCAGTTTCAAACAGTTCTTAATAAGGTGATGGCCTAGACAATTAAAGCATAGGTTTAAGGATCTCACTTTGTTGCTTCTTTCTTCAACAGACATCTCGTGAAACATTTTACACTTAAAAATTGGGTGTGTCTCTGAAGGACATAACGGACAGGTTTTTCCATTGCTTTTCACGACAAATGATCTGAATTTTGGAGAATATTCGTTCTTGTTTTTCAACGAAGAATTTCTTTGTACGTTTTCTAAGGCTTGGCTCCTTTTTATTAAAAAGTCTAAAAAATTATTCCACTTAGGCAAATCATTAGAATGTAATTCCATTTCATATTGTTTACGCGATTCATCATCTAGACGTTGAGTTATAACAAAAATTAACATTGATTCACACAAAGCGTTAGGTTCTAATTCTAGTTGTTTTAAGGCTCTAAGATGACTCTGAATTGAATCTATTAAACTTCTGAGATGAAAAGCAGATTCAAATTTTATTTTGTTAGGATTTAAAAGTTCAGCAATATGACTATTTACAATTAATCTTTTATTTTCGTATCTACCTTCTAAAGCTTCAAATAAAGATGAGTAAGAATCGTTTACTGTTTGCAATTGTTTTGCATGGCCTTTCAGGCAGCAGATTAAATAATATAGTTTTTGCGAGTCTGATAAACAAGTGTTATCATGAATTAATGATACAAATTGGGGATTTAAATTTGCAACCAATCAATATATTGTCCCGAAAATTCCGGTAAATTAATGGATGGCAGTTTCACATTGTAATTTAGCAAAATCATTTTTTTTAGATAATTCAGAGGTATCCACATTAGAAGATTCAAGTAGTATTGAGACTCACCTCTAAATTATCTGCGTCCACTTCATCGTGTCCAAACTGGTCTCGAAATCCATGAGCTCTTCATCTGAAAGAATCCTATGGCTTTCGGTCCGAAGTTTGTCTATTTTTGCTTTCACTTCAGAAAGCGATGCGAGTTTAGTTCTCTTTTCAACCCTGATTCAATGGTGAATCCACATTTTCCAAGGAGTTTCTAATGCGTGTGATCCGACCGAGCAGATGTGCTTTCCTTCTGTTAAACACGGTGAGTTCTGATAGTTCCCTTTGGAGCCATTTTGATTTTTGGCTCGGGCTCGACACCGACCACAAAACTGGGTGAGGTCGATAGTTTGATTTTAACCACAAATGGTGTGGTTATTCTAGAAATGTCTATGGAACGGATTATGAGCAGACTTTGAGTTATGTATAACTTGACTGCTCAAGCAAAAAAGGCGTGGACTGTATACTTTAAAATGTTTGTTTATTGGAGGACGGTAGGTACGTCCGCTCCGGAGGATGCATTACAAGCATACTGACGAAATGTAAACAAAGAGGGACTACTAGCGCCCTCTGCACATGCGGGTCGTAACAGAAGTATATATATATATATAACAAAAATACTTTCTGACATAATAAAAAAAATACAGATTTACACTGATATTATTTATACATATCATCTGGCGATATTTCCGTCATCAAAAAAAAAATATTCTACTTCAAACGTTCACTAGCTATCGTTGATCCTATAACCCCCCAAAAAATATTTTGTTTGCTTTGCTGTAATACCACAATGAGAGATTTTTATTACGTTTCTTTTCAACCTAAAATATTATTTTAGCTGACCTTTGAACTTACTGGTGTGGTTATCTCCGTCCCTTTTTTAGTGAAGTTGTAAATATTTGTAATAATTTCTGTTTCGCCTTTTTCCAAGTGAAAGAGCTTTACGATATATGGATAAGCATATTGAGCATTTTGAAGAATTATTTGGCCAAGATTTATTTTTATGAGTATTCTGAAACATAAAATGCATAATGAAAAATGTTTTACACAATTCCTTTTTAGAACTAATATCCATATTTTTATACTGAATATTTAATCGGAGGATGCGCAGAGTCACGTCAGGCTCACGAAATCGTTAATTCCGGGTAAACTACTTATTTCTTACCGATGACCTTGACAGAGAATCCTCCAATATTACTGTCTTAATGGGACTTAACAGAAATTTATCTCATATAACCCTCTTTTTTGGGAGGGGCACACGTTTTATTTACAATCTTAAGGTACTTGTTTTGAGGCGAGTCTCTGGCGCGACCACTTTTGTTCAAAAAATATTTTCTACGAACATGCTGCACTTTCCCTTATGAGCAACTTATTTGTTTTGATTGTTTTTGTTGCACGACTTATTACGGTTTATAAATATAAATGAGCATAAAATGAAAAAAAAGAAATGGACATCTGTGATCTCTGTTGAAGGAAGTTGAAACTGATCAAGCAAGGGGAAAACTTTCTGAAATAATGCATATCAATTACGATAGCAAAAATAAATTTGAGAAAGGCAATGAACATGAAACGAAAGGAAAATTTTCAACAGCTACTTAAAGGACTCCATCAAGAAAAATATAAAGCCATAAGTATACCGAAAGATACACTTCGCCGTGTCAAAAGACACAAGCAAGAAAAGTTCAACAGGATATTTGTCGATCATCGAAGAACATCAAAACTACAATAACGTGAACAAGATATGCCAGTTTTGCTTGCAAATAACATTTCTGTAATGCTTGCGAAAGTGTTTGATTTGTGTCCCTTATTAAGGTCATTCAGTTTTATTGGATTTTTCTCAAATTATCAAAGAAAAATGGAAAAATCCTTAAAATTGGTAAGTATATATTTTCTCTTAGTTAAAATATTCACTGAAATTGTGATTTTATCGTGCATAGCAAAAATAATTATAAAAAAACACAAGTAATACAAAAAAAATTTCATGTCAATTCCTACTTAGATCAACAAAGAAAAATTTTATTTTAGCCACTTTTTATTAAATAGTTACAATTAATATAAATATGTATATACATATTACAGAATAACAACATTAAGTAGGAATTAATTTTTATTAATTATAATTAAATTATTGTATTGTGATCCAAAATAAATCATGTATATAAAATTTCAGCTCAATGGAGCGCTTTAAAATGTATTTTATTAACGATTGAAAATTCCACCAAGATAAATAAATAAATAAATAAGCAAATAAATAAATATGTAGAGATTGTGAGCTAATAGTAGGAATTGAAAAAGGATTGCGGTGAGTCACTCCGCGCGAACATTAACCTAAATATCGAGTGCACACCTGTTCCCGGGCAAAAACATTTTGAAGTTTTATCACTCTTAATATTAAAAATAACACAATTATTCTTCATTGGAATTTTACATACTTTTTTTCATTATTTAACATTAATTCTAAATGCTAATTCTGTGAAGCTTAAAATTACAGTTCGTTCAAAACTATTTATAATATGAGCATTCATTTCAAAAAATCATTTTACATTTTTGTATACATTGTCATGGACTTGGTTTTATTCTCCTTACAATTAAGCTATTATATCAAGAATAATGCATTATTTTTTTTAAAAAAATAAACTAGTGTGAAGAGTGGGTACTTCAGACGACAGTATAAGAACAAGTTTAACAATTATTAGTGACTTCCACGGGCTAGTCTTGCAGGGCAAAGTTTTATAAGGATGGCTTAATATTAGTAATTGACACTCTGAGTTCGTTTTCTATATCGAGCTATATTTTGTCTTCAAAGCAGCCACAGCAGAAAATCCGGTTTCTAAAGGTAGGATGTTGAAAATGGTAATCTATATATGTATATAAAGGAGAAAAGCGACTCACTCACTCACTCACTCACTCATCTCACTGACTAATCACGATAGCTCCGGAACTATTAAACCTACAGACTTGGAGTTTGGTAGGTAGGCTCCCTTCATGAAGTAGACGTCAGCTAAGAACGGATTTTGAAAAGTTCGAAACCCAAGGGGCGTTACGGGGGTTAAGGGGCGTTATAGAAAATTATTTCCATTACTAAACTATTAGATGTACAGTCTTGAAACTTGGTACACAGATTTCTTTCATAAAGTAGAGATTCCCTATATAATGATTTTTACGAAAATCGACCTTCAAGGAGCGTTGAGGGCGCTTAAGGGGCGTTATACATAATTATTTCCATTTTTAACCTATAAGACGTACAGTCTTGAAATTTGGTAAGCGGATTCCTTTCATAGAGTACAGATCCCCTACAGAATGGGTTTTGTGAAAATCGACTCCCAAGTGGCGTTGTAGAGAATTAAGTGGCGTTATAGGCAATTAACTCCTTTTAAACTATTAAACGTAAAATTATAAGTAACGTTGAGTCAGCAGATTCCATTCACTGAGTAGAGATTTGTCATAAAATGGGCTTTGTGAAAATCGTTTCCTAAGTGGCGTTGCGGGGGCTTAAGGGCGTTACAGATAATTATTTCCATTTTTAAACTATTAGACGTACAGTCTTGAAATTTAGTAATCGGATTCCTTTCATAGAGTACAGATCCGCTGCAAAATGGGTTTTGTCAAAATCGACTCCAAAGTGGCGTTATAGGCCATTACTCCTTTTTAAACTATTAGACTAAAATCTCGAAATTTAGTAAGCTGATTCCATTAATTAAGTAGAGATCCGCTATAAGATGGGTTTTGTGGAAATCGTTTCCTAAGTGGCTTAAGGGCGATATAGATAATTATTTCCATTTTTAAACTATTAGACGTACAGTCTTGAAATTTAGTAATCGAATTCCTTTCATAGAGTACAGATCCGCTGCAAAATGGGTTTTGTCAAAATCGACTCCAAAGTGGCGTTATAGGCCATTACTCCTTTTTAAACTATTAGACTAAAATCTCGAAATTTAGTAAGCTGATTCCATTCATTAAGTAGAGATCCGCTATAAGATGGGTTTTGTGAAAATCGTTTCCTAAGTGGCTTAAGGGCGATATAGATAATTATTTCCATTTTTAAACTATTAGACGTACAGTCTTGAAATTTAGTAATCGAATTCCTTTCATAGAGTACAGATCCGCTGCAAAATGGGTTTTGTCAAAATCGACTCCAAAGTGGCGTTATAGGCCATTACTCCTTTTTTAAACTATTAGACTAAAAATCTCGAAATTTAGTAAGCTGATTCCATTCATTAAGTAGAGATCCGCTATAAGATGGGTTTTGTGAAAATCGTTTCCTAAGTGGCTTAAGGGCGATATAGATAATTATTTCCATTTTTAAACTATTAGACGTACAGTCTTGAAATTTAGTAATCGAATTCCTTTCATAGAGTACAGATCCGCTGCAAAATGGGTTTTGTCAAAATCGACTCCAAAGTGGCGTTATAGGCAATTACTCCTTTTTTAAACTATTAGACTAAAATCTCGAAATTTAGTAAGCTGATTCCATTCATTAAGTAGAGATCCGCTATAAGATGGGTTTTGTGAAAATCGTTTCCTAAGTGGCTTAAGGGTGTTATAGATAATTATTTCCATTTTAAACTATTACACGTACAGTCTTGAAATTTGATAAGCGGATTCCTTTCATAGAATACAGATCCCCTACAGAATGGGTTTTGTGAAAATCGACCCCAAGTGGCGTTGTGGGACAATTAAGGGGCGTTATAGGCAATTAACTCCTTTTTTAAACTATTAGATGGGAAAGCTTGAAATTGAGTAAGCAGATTCCATTCACTGAGTAGAGATATGCCGTAAGATCGGTTTTGTGAAAATCGTTTCCTAAGTGGCGTTGCGGGGGCATAAGGGGCGTTACACATAATTATTTCCATTTTTAAACTATTAGACGTACAGTCTTGAAATTTAGTAATCGGATTCCTTTCATAGAGTACAGATCCGCTGCAAAATGGGTTTTGTCAAAATCGACTCCAAAGTGGCGTTATAGGCCATTACTCCTTTTTAAACTATTAGACTAAAATCTCGAAATTTAGTAAGCTGATTCCATTCATTAAGTAGAGATCCGCTATAAGATGGGTTTTGTGAAAATCGTTTCCTAAGTGGCTTAAGGGCGATATAGATAATTATTTCCATTTTTAAACTATTAGACGTACAGTCTTGAAATTTAGTAATCGAATTCCTTTCATAGAGTACAGATCCGCTGCAAAATGGGTTTTGTCAAAATCGACTCCAGAAGTGGCGTTATAGGCAATTACTCCTTTTTTAAACTATTAGACTAAAATCTCGAAATTTAGTAAGCTGATTCCATTCATTAAGTAGAGATCCGCGATAAGATGGGTTTTGTTAAAATCGTTTCCTAAGTGGCTTAAGGGCGTTATAGATAATTATTTCCATTTTTAAACTATTAGACGTACAGTCTTGAAATTTGATAAGCGGATTCCTTTCATAGAGTACAGATCCCCTACAGAATGGGTTTTGTGAAAATCGACCCCAAGTGGCGTTGTGGACAATTAAGGGGCGTTATAGGCAATTAACTCCTTTTTTAAACTATTAGATGTGAAATCTTGAAATTGAGTAAGCAGATTCCATTCACTGAGTAGAGATATGCCGTAAGATCGGTTTTGTGAATATTGTTTCCTAAGTGGCGTTGCGGGGGCTTAAGGGGCGTTATAGATAATTATTTCCATTTTTAAACTATGACACGTACAGTCTAAAAATTTGGTAAGCGAATTCTTTCATGGTGTAGAGATCCGCTTCAAAATAGTTTTGGGGAAATTGATCCCCAAGGGTCACTGAGGGGGATTAAGGGGCGTAATAGATAAATATTTCCGCTTTTAAACTAATAGAAACACCTGCTTGAAAATTAGAAGGTATGTTCCGTTCACGGAATAAAGTTCCTTTACAAAGATTTTGCGAAAACGGACCCCCAAAGGAGTGGGGTTGCGAGGGATTAAGGCGTGTTATAGAAAAATTCCTGTATTTCAATTAAACTCATTTACTTGAAATTTGTTGAGCACTTTTCTTTAGTTGAATAGAGTTCCACTAAGAATGGATTTTACGGAAATCAACTCCAGGGGGAAGCGGGGAGAGCTATTGGGCGTATTGGTAGACAAAATTCCCGTTTTCGAACTGCTAAGATTATAATAATAAAATTTGGTTTGCATGCTTCTTTTGTTGAATTGTAATCCGCTAAGAATGCTGTCAACGAGGTATTGATGATAAAAATTCCGTTTTTGCTCTGTTAGATTTAGACTTGAAATTTAGCACACATGTTTATTTTATGGAGTAGAGATCAACTGAAAGTTGCTTTGGTGGAAATCCACTTGATTATTAGGCTAAGTGAGCAAAAAATATATTTCTCCTTCTATTTTAGATATAAATAGAAATATTAGATATTATAATTTATGTTCTTTTATATCAAGGGGCGAGAGTGTAACAGCTATAAATATATTTTTCAATA
>BMAU01013542.1:0-22608 GCA_019973935.1 Trichonephila clavipes
TTTTCATTCTTCTTTGTGATGTTTGTTCTGTCCTGTAGAAAGCAATAACGTGGTAATGAAAGGAGTTTGCCCCGATTGATAAAATACGATTACAAACTACGATTCTTCTTTTCAAATTTCGTTCGAAAGCGTGAGGAAAAGCTGCTTCTGAGGATCGCAAGGTTTATGTCATAGATCCAGATAACGGGGGATATCGCCTACATAGGTAATTGCATAAGAATTTATACATTTTTTCCTCTTTCGGATGTATTAATGCGTTGAGAATATATATATATATATCATAAGTACTATAAAAAATTAAGTCAATCCCTACTTATAGGTTAACAAAGAAAATTTTTATTTTTAGTTACTTTTCATTAAATAGTTACAATTAATATAAATATATATAAAAATATGAGACACAGAATCACAGTATAATTGACAAAATAGAAAGCGATTTTCCTTGCAATTCTCTATTTCCTTTCTATGTATGATTTTGGACTATTTTTTTGTTGTTTGTTACTATTTATTCCTTAATTAAATTTAATTATTCTAATAAAATAGTATAGTAAAAAAGAAATCACTACCTCAGAAGATTAGGCCATCCCAGGTGGTATTCGAACCCCCCACCTTCGGGATTAGAAGTTCAACGCGCTACCCAATGCGCTACAGGAACACAACGTGGGATTTTCCTTTTATATATATGCTGTTGGACTATTATTTTTGTTTGTTACTATTTATTCATTCTTTAATTTAATTAATGAATTAATATTGAGGAAATCTGTATTAACAATCAAGTGTCATCCACTGCAATTTCAAAAAAATGTATTTGAATTTGAATGGATGAATAGAAAAGTATTTTATTAACGATTGAAAATTTGATCAAGATTTATATATATATATATATAAATTGAAAAATATAAGGCTTTTTCAAGGAGTGTTTTATAAAGCATGAAGATGTTTGAAAAATGATGAATGAAATTTCTTCCAATTTATAATTTTAGAATTCTGTTCCAGAATTCTTTTATAAAAGAAAGTATAAAGGAGAGAGAGTAGCGTGATTATTTAAATCTATTCTTCAATCTTTGTAAAATTTCCCGTTTCAAGACTTCTTGCATGCTATTTTTAATACTGAGTGTTCTAACTTGTTCCTCATTATCTTACATAAGTATCCCCGTTCTTTGATTTTGTACAATTATTTGGAACTTTTTATATGAAGCTAATCTAGTCTAAAGGATACGTTATGTTTCATTGGATGATGGTATACCATAGAATAAAATGTTATACAGTAAAAATGTGACCCCCTCCATAAATTATATTTTTCTTTTTGAAATAGTTCTTCTTTTTCAAAACCATTTTTTCATTTCCTTCTAAATACTTTTGTGGCCATTTTCGTTTTATGAAATTCTGTGCAGTTTACCCGTACATTAAAAAATTTTTTTTACCCATGATACCGTTCATCTGGGGGAATTTTATTATTAATAAAAATTTTTTTCTTCTACTGACAAAAACATTTTCAGTCAGAAAAGGTATATCAATTTTCTTTCTTATTTGTAGCGTTGTCAAATATAGAATCTTCTAATTATAATAAGTCTTTAATATTTTTAAAAAGTTCTATAAAAATACGCAGTTTTTCCACTTTATGGTTTAAACTGTAAATCATTTAGCATTATGATATAGGAAACAAAGTACTGAATACCAAGAAATTGAACTCTCTAATAGAAATAAATAGTAATATAGTGAAGTCAGATTTATGATATTAGTTTTGAAATATGTTCTTTTTCTATCTGAAAAAAAGAAAACTGATTTTTAGAACATAACTCTTAAAGATTAGCAACAGAAAAATAATATCTAAGGGGAAAAACTTTAAAGTGTATTAATTTATATAACGTAGACCAGAAAACACTCCAAATTTGATTAACCCGATTTTCAATTTCAAATATATAAAACAGCTTAAAAATAAAATTCGATTTTTGAGGGTTTTTCTTAAAGAAAATAATTAGTTCTTTTATAACAACATCTGTAATCAGCTGACCGAGAAAAAACGTATTCAAAAGAAGTTCATAAGATAAGTATTTATCAGGGTCTCGATAATATTCTATTATCTAAGCGATATTCTTTTACGCCCCACAATATCAGGCTGTAGTTGTCAATTAAAAAAAAGCAGATGGCGATTTTTAACTTAGACTCTATCTTTTTTTCTTGTTCAGTTTTATTCAGGAAAAACAATAGGTAACATTCAAAGGCTTTTAAACCGTGATAACGGATGATCCCATTTTTAATCAATCGGACACAAGCCCTTCGTAGAATTATTTTCTGAATAACTTTCGTGAAAGAGTTATTTGTATTAGTATTCCAAGGGAATGGACTTTGTGGTGCGTCGCTATTAAAAAAAACAACTTTTGACGTAGTCTATGCCTTTTTCAATTCCTCTACTACTACTAACTTATTCTCTGTCTCTCTATATATTTTTATCTTGCTCCCAATCACGTTCCAATAATTTTTTAAACTTGTAGTGGATGTCACTTGATGTTAATACAGTTTTCAAATATTAATTCATTAATTTAATTTAATTTAATTAATTACCGGTTTTCGACGCCAGCTTAGATTCATCTGCATTGTTTGCAACAATGTGACTGTTAATGTTAAAACAATGACGAAAGTGGACGTCGAAAAGCGGTTTTTCTGTCTAACTAGCTAAATCGAGTGTGCATTGTTACTACAATGCAGGCACAAATCATGCTATTTTTTAAATTCCTACTATTAGTTCACTCACTCTCTCTCTATATATAATTTATTTATGTATACATATATCTTGTTCAAATTTTCAATCGTTAATAAAATAATTTCTATTCATCCATTCAAAATAGGAATTAACCCAAAACATTTTTTTAATTTTTACATGTTTTTATTTCATGTTTTAAATACAAAAAATGTGCATAGTTTTTAAAAAATTTTAAATAATATCGTACTTTACAATCTTACTACGCGTAATGTCGTGGCCTCAGGCATCCAGGATCTCGCGCAAGGAAAATGTACGATGCAATTTTTATTAAGTTCATAAGTTCCCACGTCTCATCTTCAAGAGTGAAGCTTCAGTCGCTTATTTTATTAATGTAAAGAGTCATTTTTATAAAAGTTTTAATAATTATTTTACTAAACATAAAAAATATTCGCATAATTTTTATTATATGGAACACTGCACACACACCATATATGTGTGCATGTGTGTATCGTATAGACATTTCTTTTTTTTGCAGCCTAGCACATATAAGAAATTATAGTGGAAAGCTAGTGCCTTAAAATAATGCTTAACCCCACAGCTTAAATCTTAGAGTTAGTTAACCCACTACGCATGCTTCAAAAGGTTCCCTCTATAGGCGCGCGGCATCTCTCCAGATGCATCATCTCATACTTACGTTTAAAGTTTATCTTTTAACCACTTTATTAGTGATATTTGACATTAAAATGTATTTGACAAAAAATAATAATTAAAAATAGGATCACAGAAATTGAAATATTTAAGGTATCCGACTACGTTCGGAACCGTGATTTTACAAAAGTGCATAAATGGATAATTTTCTTGATATTTAGTGTCATTCAGATTAGAATCACATGCATAAAATTGTTTAAGGACATTTTGACAAAAAATTATTTAAATATAATATTTTCGCAAAAAATTCAACTTAGAATAATTTTTTCCAAAGCATTCTCCTTTTGTGAAAAATGCTTCTATTATAATAATGTTTTGCCTGCTCAGACTCTCTCTACAGAGGCTCAACTAGAGTTTTGAAAAATTCACATTATTTTCAGAGTTACCACCATTGAAATAATTATTGGCGTTTTTTCTTAAAATTGCTCCCCTCTGTTGTCGTAAAATATGAATAAACACACTTCTAAGTTATATATTTCAAAAATTCTAGTTGAGCCTCTGTAGAGAGATGGTCTGAGCAGGCAAAACATTATTATAATAGAAGCATTTTTCACAAAAGAAGAACGTTTGGAAAAAATTATTCTAAGTCCACTGCAAAAATATTCATATTTAATAAATCACGTTAAAATGTCCTTAAAGCTAATTTTATATTCATCAGTAACGCTAAATATCATGAAATTATCCCATGCATGCGCTTTTTGCAAAATCACGGTTCCTAACGTATTCGGATACCTTAAGCGAAAAAACATCAAAAAGGTAACGCAATTTATCTCTATGTCCCAACTGTTTACATTTTTAAGATGCCTTGTTTCATAATCGTACAAATCACGTTACAATGTTCAAGCCATGGAATTTTCATTATAGTACATTAATACATTTTAATAATCTTTTTCTTGATGTTTTTACAAAAGAGGGAACCTACCTTTTCCATGCTCCTGAAGATATTTCTCTTGGTTTTTGCCTTGAATGATATCAGATATTTCTTCAATCAAAGGCCAAAATGAGCAAAATGAATGAGATCATTTCACACTCAGACCGTCTTCAGGCGCTCTTTCAAAAGTTCATATCCTAAATTTCCTAATATGTGGGAGGATCTGGTGATTTTGAATACCCATATACACTGCTGGCCACCGTAAATGCAACACACCTGAAGGAAGCATTCTAAATAACATGAAATTTACAACATGCATTAGTGGAAGTGGAGATATGCAAATTGATAGAATTTCAGCGCAGACACCACATCACGCGCCTGTGGCTCACCTCAAAAAACTATTTAAGGCTTGGGATTTCGGCGATTTCAGGTTCGGCAATTGTGTTTTTCTTGTGTTTTTCAAAAACGACCAGTTATATCTCGTAGAAAACAGCGTCCAGCTTTTGATCAAGTATCCGAGTTCGAGAAGAAGGATAATGGCCTACCGTGATTGTAGATTATCTTTCGGGTAATTTGGCCTTGGCGAGTCGTGTTGGGCGAAACCAAACAGCTGTAATGCGGATATGTGACCTTGGATGCAGAAGGGTACGACCGACGTGGTAGATCGCATCCACCTCGGTGCACTACTTCACGTGAAGAAGGGCAAATTGTGTGCATGGCAGTGACGGATCACTCCAGTCCACATCACGAACCATAGCACAGCACATTGAGTCTGCCAACGCATCATTCAGTGTCTGTGCGTAGCATTCGACGCCGTTTACAGCAGAGTGGTCTGTCCGCAAGACGTCCATTGTTTGGTCTACCCTTGACACAGAACCATAGTTGTCTCCGCCGCCAATGGTGTGATGAAAGAAGGATGTGGGCGGCAGAATGTAATAATTGTCTTTACTGACGAGTCACGCATCTGTCTGCAACACCACAATGGTCCGGAATCGAGTCTGGAAGCACCGTGGAGAAGGATGCTGAACAGCTGCGTTATGCACCACTGGTTTTCTGCAGGTATGGTATGGGGCGGTATTGGATGTCACTCTCACTCTCCTCTAGTATGCATTTGCCGGTACTTTAAACAGCCAGCGCTACATCTCCGAGGTCTTGGAGCCAGTTGTCCTTCCTTACCTTCGGGGCTTGGCCACAGCCATATTTCAACAGGATAATGCGCGCCCACACGTGGCACGCATTGTCAAAGGTTCTTCGTCAATCACCAGAGTTGAATTACCCTAACCCTGGCTGGCTCTCTCTCCGGATGCTTTCACCGACGAAAACATGTGGGGTCCATGGTGGCTCAGCGTTGATTGACCCAGATTACCCCCAGTTGCCATACCAGATCACCTTTGGCAACGTGTGAAACTGCTTGGTCTGCTGTACCCCTAAACACATCCAAAGTCTCTTTTGAATCAATGCTGAGGGCGTATGACAAGCGTTGATCTCAGCAATAGCGCTACTCTGGCTACTGATTCTGGCAGGGGACCACACTTCAGAAGTCTATAAATTAATCATTTGATACTTGGTCAACATATTATCTACAAAATAAATTTTATTTGTGCTATCTTATGTATTTCTTTATTTGCATTTGATGGCCAGCAGTGTAGATATTTGAAAGTTTATTCCAGCTACATTGAGGATTGAACAAAATACAGTCATTAGCTAGGTGTTCATCCCTCAGATGTATCTCAACTCCCAGCAAAAAGAACAAAAACTGTCATACAGAAGTTACGAAATACTTGTTTCTAATTATTTTCATATAAAACTGAGGAATTACACTATTTACCAAATTTTCAAAATTAACAGAAATATAAGTCATAAAAACCTGACATTGTTAGGCGCGCTGTGTCTATCATATTCAATGGCCCCTGCCACCCGAAAAATGAAAAATAGCCCTCGTCATTGATACAGAATCCTAGTGCAGTGACTAAGACATGATAGAAGAAGGAGGGGCGAGTTCAAACTTGGCTGTGTGGACGCAGTAGAAACCAATTCGTGGCCTCTCTGAAGACCCGCCGTGTAAAAGGGGTTGATCCCATTAAATCTATCGGGCTCAAAGGCTTCTCATTCCCGTGGAGAAATTTAGGATAAGAATACGCCAGCTCAATTGTCTTCCTCGTTACTTAGCCGTGGTTCAAAATTATGAGGTCCATCGCAAAATAGCCTAAGTGCGACGTAAGTTAGAGTGCGAGATGACTCACACTCACACACCTGATCGTGGCCACTTGACTACTGAAACAGTCTCAATAATAAAAATGCCTTCAAAATTAATTATTTGCTTTCAATTTGCATTAATAATTGGCAGAATATAAATTATACAAAAATGTTATAATTAAATAACGATTATAATAGAATTGTCGTGAATAATATATATGAAAATTATGTGTTAGTAAATGTGAAGAAAAGTTTGCGTTTTCTCCTTATTTTCCTTCTAATTTATTGTATTTCCCTATCTGTATGGAGAGATGTGGTACTATTTTTAATTTATTTATTTATTTTGGTGCGAGAATTATTTAGTTTAGCAAAAGAAAATTGAAAAAAGCCGCAAAATGATGATCAACAACACCCGCTCAGTCTACACAACCCACCTCAGGAATATTCATTTTTTTAAAAGTAATCTTCGCAACCATTTTGCATGTTTGTAGATTTACTGGAGTGTTCATTTCGTTTTAAATCTAATATTCACACCAGTTGGTCCTTTCTTTGTTCCTTGGTAAGTAAACATTTCGTAAGTTTTTCTGTTTGTAAAATCTCTTTTCATTTATTTGACATCAAGTTTCCCAATGAATTACACTGGTAAGCAATAAATATTGGCTTATACATAGGGATAAGATTTGAACCTCCTTTACTGCAAAGCTTTTAATGCTATGGTTGAAAAAATTCCTTCTCGGTCCAGTTATAAGGCGCTTTTATTCCTGGTTGTTACAATTGTGAAGATGAAAACGCCATGCACACTTCTTTTAGAGAGATAAGTATTGTGATGTTCCTCCCCTTGGATGTACATCTCTCGAAGTATCAGCCTGAGCTAGAGGTGTATGATTAGCGAAAGAACTAGGATCAAACATTATCTTAATATGGCTTTATTAAGATATTCAACTTAAACCTTTAACAAATTCAATTATAATAATTAATATGAGAGAATCTACGATGACGCAATACGCAACACACAATATATATATATATATATATATATATATATATATATATATATATATATATATATATATATTTATAATAAGACCTCATCCAATTCAGACCAATATCAATAAGCGAACCGCCTAATCCTCGATTCTAATATTAAGTAATCAATCCTACCTTATTATAACTTGTAGTAGCTCTTGTCTTCATATGCAGTGGATGCAACTGTATGGCTTCCTTCTAATCGAGCACCAATATATGTATCCACGTCACATAGAACTCATTCAAACTTGAAACACGAACTGTAGTAACCATCAACTGCCACAACCCACATCAATTGTCTAACATTCCTTTACATTGCCATCTCGCTTACTCTAAGATCCGATATTTAAAAGTTCGTTTATTTGCATCTCTTATTCACATTTCATTTCTTGGATGTGGTTGGAAAAGAGTTGCCATTAATTCTGGCCCAAAGAACCCAAAGGATTTGTTAAAGAAAAGACGCGTGAGATGCCACAGTATCTTCATTTGAGACGGGTCTTTACGCGACCTTCACAAACTATTCCTCTTGGGGAATCTTTGCGCTAGCATTCGCGTTTAATTCACACCTATCCTCTCAAGAAGAAACCCTGATATGCAGATTAGTTAGAGTGTATAGAGTTTGTGTTTGGTAATTGTTGGGGCAGAAGGAGCGGAGGATCTGTTGCAGTGTTACTAATGAGATTGAAGTGAATTACACATCGGGAGTAAGAACGGAGTTTGCCACTTAATTTAGTGGATTGCGAATTTATAGTCTAAGTTTGATCATGTTAAATCGAACTGTTTACTTGCGCTTATTCACTTAGGGTTTATTGCTTTCTTCATATCACTCCTAGGGCTTCCTTTTTGTGGTTGATTAGTGTGATTGAATAATAATAAATTAGATTATTATGGAATTCTCTGGTAATGATTTGTTCCCTACAACATCTTTAGGTAGGCAGGACTGTGAGGGAGTGATTTCAGGGAATTCGCTCACACGTTGTTAAAAAGACTTTCTGAGCAATATTTGGAAACAGTTGTTTCTTCAGCTGCCGCGGCTGTATTGTTGGGACCATAATGTCTATTACAGGCAGTGCTGTTGAGGCAATAATATTTGCTCCTGATGAAGGCGGCGTTAAAGCGAGCTGTAAAAATGCTGGGGAACAGATGCTGGTAAGGCTATTGGAAGTGCTGGGGCGCAGATGCTAGTAAAAGCTATTGGAATTGGAGACTGTTGGAGTCAGATCATGTCTCTGCGTTGGTGTCGCTCTCTGTCTGTTCTCACAATTCCAGAGTCTTTTTTTTTTTTTGGTGAAATACGTCCCGCCCATGAAAGTGAAACGTGATGTACAGTCCTTTCTATTTGGACGGGTGGGTGAAACCATTCTTCTATTGGTCCAAGTCCCCTTCGCACGGTTTACTTTGAAACCGGCGGCTGGCGTGGGAATTGCGCCGTCACCTTCTGTCGGCTAGATCAAGGGAGTTCAGAGATTGACATCCCTTAGGATATCAGCGCCGAGGTGTCCACCCTGGGATACTTTCCCCACAAGAAACTACTTGACTGTTAAAACGTCACTCATTCCCGATGGGAAATGGGTCTTTTGGTAAATACCACCGCACAGCTATTACTACAATTAATATGCATCTCTTGTTGTATTGAGCATCATTTCTGGAATGTTTTCCTTTAACACCATTGACAGTCTCTAGCTCAAGTGGCTGGTCTATTTGACGCTTGCGCCATTGGTTTTTATATCACAATTAAAGATTTAAGAGCAAGCCTATAATTCTTCTTAGGTGTCATATTCATTACTGCTAGGTTGTGCTGTCATCTTGTGTTCATTTACCGAGTGTTCAATAAAACGAAGTTGTGTGTCTCGAAACACTTTTGGTGACCTTGAAAATGACGGCAGGTCTTGACTTAAGATGATTTGATCCGACTATCTTGGGATCTCCAGACCTGTTGTGCTTTTAGTGCTTTTCATACGTCAGCTAGTTCCACACTAAAAGAAAGAACAGCTAGTCAGAAGCTAATTTTGAATAGCTATTCCCTAGGTCTGTAGCTAAGTTTTTAGATCTTAATACCGGGATACCGGTTTTTAATACCGATAGTAGAAATTTTAGAAAAGAAAGAAAACACGGGGTTTTTTTTGTTGTTATTTCATTTGCCAATTGCTTTATTAGAGTGTAAATATCACAAAAATAATTTGTAACTATATAAATTATAACAGTATATAAAGAATCACACAAAAAGAAAAGAAATATCTTATTTACACTGCGCCTCCATATTCTTTTCCTCGTATGAATAATAAAAAACCAAACCGAAGTGTTATCAAACGATTTTTTTTTTATGTTCTTTAAAGCTATTCTTATTCATTATTATGGGTTATTATTTATGAGTACATATAATGAATCTGAAAAATATTTTGAACCCTTAAATATGATATGCAAATACAAGGGGAATAACAAACTCAAAAATTTAAAATATATCGAATATTACACACTTTGTCCACAACCACAACTTTGTTTTCACAGATACGAATATCAGACTACGAATCCTGTGTGAGTACAGTATCGCGCTCTGAGCTGTAATAGGATATATATAGTTTTGGCTCACCTCCTTGGATACGATTCTCATATTTTATCACTTCTCTTAATTGTACATCGCAACTTTATATCCCCAGTCTGATTAATTTCGCCGGTTAGGAGACACACAAACAAAAACCTATACTATTTTGTTATGTTAGCGATCCTTGAACATATAATGGAGACAATTTTAAAAGATTTCTCGTAAATACCGAAAAACCGGTATTTTAACTTGTGAATACCGGTATTACAAAATTGTACAGATGGTTCAAAATACCGATATTCGGTATCCCGATATACCGGTATTGCGATCCCTACCTGGGTCCTTCACAAATGATCAACTGTCATTCCCCCTTGCTGTACTACAATCGGATATTTGTGTACTGAAAATATGTTGAATGCTTTTTTTTATTGCTTCTTCACTATTACCAATGAATCCGGCACTCCCCTTTCCCCTTGGCCGATGTAACCGAGTGGTATAGGTATCCGACCGTGGCTTGCCTTGTCACGAGCTCGAGACCGGTACCACTAAAGACCGCCGTGCAGGGCAGCGATGCATGTTAAATGCACGAGAGCTGAAACGTCATCCCGTTGGTGTGGTAGTTGGAGAGGGGTGCCAGCTCAGGTGTCGTCACGTCACTTGACCATGGTTCAAAATTACGTGGTCCGTCGTCAAAAGCCCTCGTGTAGCTGAACAGGGCGACATTAATATTCAATCAATCAATGATCTCCCTTTCCCCTTACGGCACTCTATTTTCAGTCAACTTTGTGACCGTGTGTGAAAGAAATTCTCTCTATTCTTCATTCTAGAGGAGTGGTGACAGAAAACGAGTTGACTGGCACAAATTTGCTCGTGTGAAACCAGCCTTAAATAACGGAACAAGTGGAATGCCCATAGGTTCTTTTACAGTTATATTTTTTCCTCCGATTCACGTTTAGATAAGGTCACTATTCTAGCATATGAAATTTAAATTTAAACGAAACATATTATGATAGAATTATTGAAACTGTAATAAGCTAAATTTATGACGGTCATGTGACAAATGAAATAACGTGTTTTCCATAGAATTAAAAGTCGGCATTAGATTTTTCCTGTTGTTCTACTTGTAAAACAGAATAGATGCAATTTTAGTTTTAATAATTGAGAAAGAATTCTCACAACTATGAAGATTTCCCCAAAAGAAGTTTTCAAACTTAAGCAAAATAATTCTAATATTATGCGTGTAATTTTAAATCAAAGTGGATTTTGTTTATCTACCTGCGATTTCATTGTTCGCAAATATAAATTTGAAAGTTTCTGTAAAAAAAGCAAAAGTTGGCAACAGCGAAATGTATGAGTTGATTGAATGGATAGAAGCGATTGCAGTAATCATGTGACTATGACGTTACCAGAATTTGCCCATTGGTAGTGAGATTTTTAAGATGAAATAATAAGCATGAAACTAAAATTATGTTTGGCAGCGCAAACACACGCGTTAGTGTCTGTCACGTGACAGTCACGAATGGGCTAAATTCCTGATAGTCACATGATAAAGTAAACGCGTGTTCTCCATCCAATTCAAAATTGACATTTAACTAACTTGTGCTTGTTGTTTCTATTTGTACAACTTCGATAAAATTTCATAATTGGCTAAAAATATTCCGAAATGTTATAAAAAAATAAATTTAATCACAAAATGATTTTAAAATTGAAAAAAAATGTTATTTTATGTATGTACTTTTAAACAAAATGCATTTTACCTATGTGCCTATTATTTTTTTGGCAAAATATGAGCTTTTAAAGAGAAAGTTTATGAAAAGTGCAAAAGTTGGCAACATTTATGCGCATAATCGGATTATCGTTAAAGCATGATGCATTTCTATGTGACTATGACATCACAATAGTTTTTGACTTCATTGGTTAGAAACACGTGGTTGTTGTTGTTATCCTGTGACTATGACGTCACGTGCATTTTAGTTCATTGAAGTCAGTAGCCTAGTGGTTAGAGCATCGGACTCCTGACTGGATGGCTAGGTTCGATGCCCGATGCCACCAAATACCTTCCAGGTACACACAGAGTACGTACTCGTTAAATCAGTGGATCCGAAAGTCTTGTGGGCAGTTGCAGCAGAAACCACGGATACAGGGCTGGAGAATATTTCCCTCCCTCTCCAGTTCCATGCCTAAATTGTGGGGTGGAGATGGGCGGTGTCGCCATCTATCGTAAAAGAAATCCCACCCGTCTCAGGCAGTGGCAACTTTCATTCCTTCCCCTACGGGAGGGGACACACAAAAACAATTGAAACTTTTTTAGTTCTTATTTTTTCAAATTGAATAAACTTTTTGTTAATCTTATGAGATCGTCTGTGTTCTCCTCATCAATGTAAACACTACTTACAAAGGGAGCCAAACTGTTTGAAGTCTACTCTCGGACCAAACTTCAAATCGTCTTCATCATCGCGTGCGTTTGTGTGCCCTGTGTTTTTCAGTTCCATTTTCTTTCTATTGAATGGCATCAGAAGAAAACAAGGTAATTTATTAAACATAACGAGTGCAAATCTCTCTTTTTTATGCATCACTCAATTTTTTTTTGTAAGCACAAACGTACTTCAGATATAAATTTTCAAATTAAAACTGATTTTTATGAAACTATTATTTATGAATAAAAATACCCAATTAAGTGTTTAAACCCTCTATTGACATGATCTAGTATCAAGCAATACTTGGTTTTACAATTTAAAAATTAAGTTTATGTTACTAAAATGATAACATTAATATGGATAAAATTTTACGTTTTTATTTTTCTGTAATGAGGCTGCGTATTGGTATTGCTTTACCTGCAGACATTCCCAGGAGCTGGTATCACTTTTTGAGTGCGGCATTTCATTTTAAGCGATACCAATTACCACAAGTAATTTTGACACCAGGTTTCTTCCCCAGAGGAGGCACCTGAGCTCCTGTCATTTCCGAAATTTGTACTTAGGAATTTAATTTTGCTAAGCCAAACGGACACTCAGGGATCTTTCATGCCATAGAATCATACAACATGGCCGTTGTAGATTTTCTGCATCAGAAAAATCCACCGACTTGAGCCAGGCTCGAACCCGCAACGACCAACGTTTTATTATTAAAATTGAGGACCTAATTTCACATCGGTACACTACTGATTTTTCCGCAAAATAGTTATAAATTTTGCCAAGTTGGGGTGATACTTTACTAAGCGATAACATTAAACTGGCCAATAAAGTTCTGTTTGGCACGATTTCAAAATATGACCAAAACCAGTACCATACTCATATCTTAGCGCCAAGTTGATTTATACATATATTTTTTTATTTATTAAGGTACATTTGTGAAAAATGTATTTTGACAAATTTCTCAAACATCTCTTAGTACTAATTGCAGTATGCTTTCCTAGTTGCAACCATTGATGTAAAGAAAATATACGACAGAAAGTGTTTTGTTTATTGATTAAGAGAACTGTGTATGAAATTTTAGAAATCCAAATCTTCTTTTCAGTTTAAAATTAATTTATTTTTATTAATAGACTTTACACTGTTCATGGGGCTAATAGCCATTGATGAGGCCCTTGGTTCTCTTGCATCTCTTCCAAATGGAAAGAGATTTGGATACTGTCTGATAGTAGAAGTGCAATACAACACTTGTCCAATTGGCAAAGTGTGAGAGATAATGTTGGGTATAAATTCTCACCAAGTTAAAACGACTTTCCACATCGCATCAAATTAAACTGCAGTGGATTCCTCTCACATAGATCTGAGGAAATGATATTTGCGGACACTTTGGCCAAGGCTGGCGCTTGCAGTACCAGAGGCCATCCAGCACCTCTCAACTTTTTGGAGATTTTCTCTAGAACTAAACACCAGAATAAGACCGCTGGGATTACTCCCCCCAGCACCATTGGTATCAGTGTTCTCGTACTGGAGGCTCTCTGGCTCACGGTTGTACAAGACAGGATCAAACTCTTCTAGCCCGCTTTCCGAGAGAGGAAGTGGCAATATCAAAACAATGAAATTTTCGAAGGATGCAAGAGCTTTGAAATGTGCACAAACTATTTTTTTTTTAACCGTCCACGCCTGCTCACGTATCCAGTGCCTAGAAAGGGCTCACCAAGCAGGATTTAGCAGACGATCCCATGCTAGTGTTGGACTTTCTGAGAAGTGTACGATGTCATGGACCTCGTCTAGCGCTGCTGACCAATAGGGGCGTGCAACAGCAACAGCTTAGTTTCTTGCGTGAAGCCTTTCGAACAAACTAAATTCTTACTTAAAGCACATTTGAGTTGGGGAGCCAAAACTACTGCGGCAATATTATGCGTTGCCAGATATTAAACTCTTATCAATTTACATAAAGAAAGTTAGTTTACCACGTGACACGTTATATCCCATGACAGATTCTCAAGTTCTGACCCCAACAGGCCAAAAAAGTAGTTTACAAGGGCATTAACATAAAGGTTTTTCGACACCGGCAAAAAAAAAAAATTCAAACTGAGCATAGAACAGGTCTATTTTTGAAAAGTGGCATGCATTTTACCGCATGCTTAGATTGAACAATTAGCGGGAAGGACTAAATAATGTTTTAAATGTTAAAATATTCACTAATAAAATTAGTACTTTTTTAATTAACGTCGGCCATTACTCACCGAATGAAAGATGTTACCAATTCAAGAATATGTCGTCAAAGTCCTATGTCATCGTTATTATTAATACTGTTACATCTAAGATCACTTCAGAAGTGTTTCAATTTATCAGGACCTTTAAATCTGCCTGATTTCTTCTTTAATCCGGTGAATTACTCAAAAGATGATAGAATCCAGTAACAATGCAGTCACTGTTGTATTTTAAAATGTTTTATTCAATTTGGACACGACTTATTTTAATCAATTCACACTCACAACAACACAGATTACGTTCAATGCTCATAGAATACAATCAATTACAAACTTATTTTTATATTGATGGAACAAGAGTTCACAGGCTTGTGAACTTTCCGTTTACTTCAGTTCGTTTTTAAAAGTGTACGGCTTTCCTCAAACTGGGCCAGATCATGCGGGAATAGTTTCCCTATTGATTGCGTATCGTGTCATTTGGCGACATCTTTTGATTTGATGAAATTGGTCGACGGTATAATAGATAATATAAATACCATGAGAGAAGAAATTTTCAGTTGATTCTATGACGGAAAATTCTATGACTAAACATCTGTATCAATCTTAGTTGCAGAAAATATATCTGGAGATTCGATTTCAATCAATTTATGTTCTTATTGGTAAGTAAGGATCATAAGGAATTTAGCTAAACTCAAAACCAAAATATATGATATTAAGGAGATAAATTTTATGTATCTCATGATGTATATTATTCTCCTTATGATGTATATGATGATGTATATTATTATTTCAAATGGCAACAGATCAGGCAAATGCAGGAGCTCTACTTGCTTTTGGAAAAGGGACCAGGACAGCGCAATGCACCCAGAACGCTTCGTATGGTAGCCAAGTCGCCAAAATGGTCATTAAAACGATGCCAACTTGATGCTAAACAGATTGAGACATTTTTTTTGTATCTGCTAATCATTGCAGACAATGATACCTTTCTTATATGGAAACACATTGAAAATAAATTAATAGAACTACTATATTACACGTAAATTATAATTTTTACACAATTTCAGCAATGTGTGTGTGAGTATGACAGTTATTTAATTTATACAACAGGAGTTGGTCCACCGTTAGTCGGACAGCGGGTAATCCTCCTAGTTATAATAAAAATAAAAATGACCGAGAAAAGACAAATATATAGATATTATGCAAATTTTCTTAAATATCTCCAACTTTTTCTTACCCGAAGAAAATAAAAGCATAAATATTAGAAATATAACCGTAGCTTATATATAAAATGCTAAATTAATTTACCTAAATTTAAATTCTACTTTTTTTCAAAAGGAGGAGAAATATGCCAACTTATCATGTGGCTTTTTAAAAGTATCTTGTACGAATAATTTTTCTAATACTCATAAGGACAATACTTATGTTTCAACTGTTCTTACTCTTAAATGCCTTTTCAAACAGCAGGGGCAAAAGAGTTGATCACAAATGAGCAGCTTCAGTATTTACTGCAGCCCATTCATTCTCAATCCCCATTTAAGCCACAAAATTTTCATATGAAATATGAAAAAAAAATTGACGAGATAACAAAAATTAAAAAACCCAAATTAACTAATTAATATAAAAAGAAAATAATCAAACAATTTACAAATAAAGTAACAAAAAATAATAAGAAACCAAAAGGAAAATTATTTAAAATGTAAATAAAATGTGATTAGGACTTCCAGCAATAATCGATCGACTAATACAGTGATAAAAATTATCAAGAAATGCGATCCTTTTAGTTTCCATATTGCATAATAAATGGCTCCAAAATCTTATTTGCATTCGTACTGCCCTGATCCAATCACAAGTATATATATATATATATATATATATATATATATATATATATATATATATATATATATATATATATATATAAGTTTCCAGTTGAACTCAACATCGCACGTGACGTTGTGATGAATAGCACAACGTTGCCTAATAAAATAAGATGATACTCAGAATATAAACGCACATTGTTTCCAATAGTGCATCTTTGATAAAAACATGTGAAATATAGTAACGCAGCAAATTGGCAAAACCCACATGCAGAACAATGTTTGTTGTTCGAGTCCAGCAAAAGTACTAAAGTCGTAGCTTGACACAGGGTGCATCAAGTTGATGGAAAAGAAGCACAATGCACGATAAACCAAAGAATCACAACAGAAATTTAGAAAAGATAGAAAGGGTCAAGATCAGACAAGGAGGTGATGTCTATCACTTACTGGAAAGAGGTATTGGTCGAACCATTTGAAACAATCTAAATCCAATCATGACAAAGTTAACCAATACCTTCAACGTCACCAAATACCAGTTGAAAGTCTTGAGTTTTACTCTGAAAATATTGCAGGTTTCACATGGGACCATTTCAGATCAATAGAATCAATGAATTCTGCTTGCGTTTCCTTGCTTTCTCAATATAAAAAATTAGATATTCTTGAAATGGATTACGGTAGGAGAAAAAGCAGGTTATATGTGTTATAACGTAAGACATCGGTAGGAATGCATCGGCCTTTTTGAACCACCTGCATCGATGTCGTCGATACGATATTAAGATATTAATAGGTTATTTTAATTTTCTGTCGTTCATCGTCAAGTATTGAAGATGTCACTAAAATCAAAAACAATAAGCAATTCGCAGTCTTATTTCTTCCAAGCATTAATGATACACGATTTGAATTTTTCTCACGAAAACAGTAAAAATTTCTAATTTTGTTCTCTAACTTTATGCTCATATTTTTATTAATTATACACTTTTTTTGTAATTTTCACCCCTTATTGGTCAAGAGCTATACATAAGAACTTTTCGCTCCTTCTGACAGCCAATCAGAGTCATTGTCTTCACCATCCAACAACCAATAGAAAGCTTATTTACTAGCTCTTCATCTTGAATGAAAATCTGAAATTAACCGAATCTTCTACCTCTATGGACACGCTCGTCCACGTCATTTCGACCATGGTTCAGCAAAATTACGTGGTTCATCGCCAAAGCCCTCGTGTATGCTGAACAGTGCGACGTTAATATTCACTCACTCACTCACTCTATGGACACGCCCACTGGCCCCTTGTAGCTTGACCAATCGCCAAGAAGCTTCTCGTCAGTATGAAAAAGTCACCCTTTGTCGCTCATCAGCATAACAAATCCAGATACGGGTTTGAAGATAGTACTGCAACCCATATAAATTCACCAAGTGAACCAACTAAAAGAGTTCCAAAGCGTTGGGGAATTTATCGACTCGAGCTTGGTGACAAAATTAAACTGGCGACAAGCAGTGCACTAAAATAGGATTCAACCAATTCTAATCTATGGAAATCTTTCTAATATTGTAGAATTTTGATATCTTAATTCTGATGAGAGAACAACCTTTTGGCGTTAAAATTACAAACCTCTTAATTACGACTGCTGCTCGTTGCACTCGAAGATAGTTGAAAAATACCACAATAATGGATGAAAGTTATAATTTTAGGTGTCATGGCGTCAAAATATAGGAATTATAATTTGAATGTTTATAAGTCAGTTTCTGCTTTACTGTGATTTTTTTCGTTTCATTTCAGACTTCCATGTAGGAATACGATGGTTATTATTTTGCTGCACTTCCCAGTGGATTGGCAGTCTTCAATTCGAGTCATCCTTGCCTTCGATTGCAGAATGTATATGAGAATGTTCGACCAACAGAATATCAGCAGAGTATTTTTAATTTCACACTTCGATCAGTATAACAGCGCATCATGTTTCTGAAACCCTCGATGTGAGAATGGATTCTGGAAAAGCATCATCCTTACAAGTTATCGAGGGTTCACTACATGTGTATGATTAACATTAAAATTGTCTTTCTGTTTTCCAACTTGTCTCTTTTTTTTTCTTGCTTTCGACAGTTCTGGCTAATTCCGAATTCCCCTTTCATACTTACAACCGAAGGACTGTTCTTCTGTTTGAAGGAATGTTCTCAACTTCATTTGATCTTGAAGATGAAATGGGACTGAAAAACACTCATAATTGAACACGCTACATATGTGTGTTTTCCCTGCAGTGATACACTATTTTTGTGGAAAATTGACTTTTACATGGGGAAAGTGACCATTCTAGCATAAACTTGAAGAACAAGATTTTGGAAACCCTAGGAAGCAGGGGTGTCGAACCTTTGTGGATCAACGTTATTGTTTTCTAAAGAAGGTTTTAATGAGATATAGACATGCTTCGACAAATAATGTTGACTTGTGATTATTAGGAAAAATAATAACTAAATACTAACAGCTCAAAACTCTGTACTATTAAAAATACCTTCTGCACTGGGAATGTTTGGTTTTATATAGTTTTAGTTATAATTTAAATTAAAGAGTCACATTAGTGTGACTTCTGTTTTTGATGGTTGTGGATGACAAATAACTTTATATTAGAATTGTAAGATGTTACTTTTAGTAGAATGCATGCTGAATTGGAGTCATCTCGCCAATTGGTATCCAAGCAATTAATTATTCTTGCCTTTATGGCTCACCTTTTTTTGACAAGGAAGATTTTGTGGTTTGTTTCAAAGTGCCGTTTAACAGATTGATGTTCTGCATACTATTGTTCCTGAATATAAACAAACACCGCTTTGTCACCTTTACTAATAATGCCTTATTTCTAGATTCACCAAATTTGAAATTCTCTGAATGCACTTACTATCTTGCATTTTTTTGTTCTTTCGCTGAACTAGGCATGTTAAATAACAGCTAAAAATCGTAAAATATAACACAAATAAACTTTTAAATACAGTTGTGTTAACGAAATTGACTTTTTATGCGTAGACAAATTTCTCATCAGAAACAACAGTAGTTTCCGACGTAATATAAGGCAAGCCCATAAGAAACGAGTGTGTTCTCGCGACGCTGTTTGTTCCGCAATACTACCTTCATGTGAACTTCATTACTTTGAAATAAAATGCAAACTATTTTGATCGCTGGCGTGCCCAAAATATTGTGTCACGTACCATTGATGGCATGCACGTGTCACTGTTTCGCTATCCCTGCCCTAGAAGATGGGAGCAGGATTACCAGATTAGTGACTTTATCGTACTTAGTGACATACTCAGCAGATATCAGCTTTTTTTGTCAAATTTAAGTGGAAAAATTAAAAATGGAGATGTCTACTTGGCCCTCTTATTTAGGGTCAATATTAAAGGGCGCATGTATTGGTTGTGTTAATACAACTGATACATCCAAATACGTAGCCAAAAAATAATTTCAGAAGAAAGTCATGTTATTTTTATAGCCATGAATTTGTTGCACTTGCGCAACACTTGCGCATGCGTCAAGCCAAGCACTTTGAATGTGTATAATGGACTAAAATCATGATGGTCATGTAATAAAGGCAATTCTTTGTTCTCCTTTAAATTCAAAAGCGACTTCTATATTTGTGAATTTGTTATTCTAATAAAATCCAGTTATAGTTTCAAATTTGGTAATTGAATAAAAATATAACACTAGCAAGATTTTTCAAACTCAATTAAAATATATTGTGCGTGTACTTTTAAATCAAGTACATCTTTTTTACCTATATGCGTTCTTATTACTGATAAATATGTACTTTTAAAGGAAATTTTCAGCAAAAAGCAGAAATTGGCAACAGTAAAGCGCACGTATGTGATTGGCTGGAAACATGTGATTGCAGTTATCATGTGACTGTGATGATGTCACATGAGCCCAGTGGCTGAATGGTTAGTGCATCGTGATTTCCACCACAGGTCCGAGGTTCCAGACCAGGCTGGCCAAGGTTAACTCAGCCTTTCATCCCTTCAGTGGGTTGATAAACATGAGTACTAAGCTTGCTTGAGAACTTAACACTGGAGGTTTCACGACAGACTGACCACCCTAACCGGAACATCTGCTCATGCACCTCAGGGCTCAATGTCGCGTATACTGAGTTTGGCACAGTAGGCATTGGCACTCATGGGCCGTTGCGCCATTGAGTTAAATTAAGTTGATGTCACATGTTCGCGGGGAAAGGACAAAATTTGAATGGTTTATTTATTAATAATGAATCGGATAAGACGTATATTTATATTACGAAATTTAAATTATTAATTTAAACTGATGTCACAAATATTATACGAGGGCTGTTTTTTAATAAGGTCCATTTGTTTTTTAAAAATAACGACAATATTTTGTTTCAAAAAACTTTTATATTTATGATTGTTCATACTTTTGCCTATTTTTCACATAGTTGCCGAGTTTATTATTGCACTTGTCATAGCCTCTTAGAATTAAGTTTCTGAAAATCCTTCTTCAAAGAAGTGTCTGCCACCTCCGTTCGACAGTCACAGAGTTCACGGCCAGCTTTCCTTCTTCGTGGTCACTGAAACGCTTTCCAAGATGACCGCGCTTTGAGGTACCGTAAAAGGTGGAAATCGCTCGGAACAAGGTCGGAAGCCGCTGTATGGCGCATGATCCAAAAACTCTCAGCCAAAAGATTTGATTAACTCTCGAGTCGTTCGAGAAGTGTAGAGAGGCCTCTTGCGTTAGTCGTGGAGGAACAAAACACCTTTTGACAGCATACCGCACCGTTTGTTCTTGCAACAGAATGTTCCTTCGGAGCTTCCGTAGAGCTGCTCAGTAGGCACTTTTTGAGTTTGTCATTGTTCCTTGTGGAAGCTAATGTCCACTCAGCAAACAACCGCACCTGGTCCCAGAACACTCGCTTGCGAGGGCACCCGTGCTTTGACAGCGTCTGTTGCTTGGCTTTGACCTTGACGGAGAGGTAGAGTCGTGTGTCGTGCCATTCCATTACCACTCTTGCTTTCATTCCGGGATGATATGGAACACCCATGTTTCATCTCCAGTAATGATTCTGACTCTATAACATGTCATCCCCTCTTTCTCGCCAACGAATTAATAAGCTTCCTTTCCGAAATGACTAAACATACAGTCCTTCTCTTTGTGTGTCTCGCTGTGAATAGTCTGGGTACCACACCGCAGAAACCACAATTTCTTATAGTTAAGGTCTTAGATCCTAATTTGTACACCACCGGACCATTGAGAAACGCCAGCCGGAATTTTCAATGAAAGAGTGTTTGTTGTGAATCACCTGTTCTCAACGAATTCTTGTTTCAACTGCTTGAATCAAATCTTCAGTGATTACAGAGGGCCGGCCTGAGCATTCTTCTTTCGTCATCGACGTTTGTTCGCCCATTTTTAAACTTCCAGACCCATTTTCGAACTTTGCTGTCACTCATTGTTTCTGTGCCATAAACTTCTATGTTATCTGGCGATTTAGAATGCCCGCAGCCGACATGTTTCCCTCGCTGTCAAAAACGGATAGCAGACCTTGCTTCCAACACTTGCGCAGGCAACCCAATCACCTTTAAACATTTTCAAAGACGCACGACCGCCACGCAGAGCTAGAAATGGCGTGCATGTGTGTTCGCAAGGATGCCGGCCCGTGACGCAGACTCATTGCGGAGTACGCACAGAACTCAGTGGCAAAATACGCGCCAACAGACCTTACTTCAAAATTCGGCCTCGTGATTTCGTGCGTCAAGCCTTTTAAACAGAATAGTCAATTCGGTGAATTAAATGCACTTGCTTCTTAATGCAGTTCACTATTTATCGCAATAATTACTGTAATAAAAGCCCTTTATTTCGATAGCGAGTTTGGAAAATACAATTATTTCCTATTTAATGAGGCTTATCTCTGAATTATCACGTATTTACCCTCCGGGTGGCAAAGCAGTTCGAATCCCAAAGTCTTTCAAATATTGCGGATTTCCTTTATTTTGGCATAATGGTCTTCGCAGTAGTATCGGACTCTGTTAGCTTTCGTCATGCCGTAAGGGATATGTTGTACGAGAGTTTAATTGCAATGACCATTTGTGGATGAATTTGAAGAGATCAGAATGCATCTCAATAACAACAATTGTGTG
>BMAU01013546.1:0-17931 GCA_019973935.1 Trichonephila clavipes
TATAAATGTAAGGATAATTAAATTAGATTAAAAATTAAATTCCTATTATAGCACTTGACTCATCTTTCTCATTCCCATCTTCAAGTGTCAAACTAATCACCCATTTATTTCTTCCGAACATGGCCTAGCCAATAAACATGTCTAATTCCAGATCGTTAGATTTAATAGTCAACATATGTCAGCATTAACTTGCAAGCCTTTCTTAAAAGCACCGATACTTACCAAATGTTTTTCAAGTGTTATCCATTTGAAACCACCACCATGGCGTGGTTTTTCCTCCCTGCTCTCAGAGTCAGAACAGATGTACAAATGAAAGAATAAAGGTCATCTTTTTCTACTTCACCACTTTTCTAATCTCCTTAATCTGATTCTGTCTTAAAAAATCATGACAGAATTAAAGCCGGCAGGATCTTTTGCCTGCGATCTTAATGTAAAAACTAATCTTTTTATAAAATATTTTAATTTAAAAAACAAAAGCCAACTGCAGTAATAACTGATATGAAGAATTTTATGGAAGACTGATGGCACTCTACATTTGTTAGCTGAGGACGTTGGGTTACCAGAATTAATCTATGGTACGGAAAAAAAACGCGCTAGTGAGAGTGAGATCCCCGAAAGAACATCGCTCTTAACACAGAGAAGAATGCAGTGTTTACAGCCGAACGATATTCTGTTTTTGCTGAAGAGGCCATCCAGTTTACCGTGAATGGAAGAAACATTCTAAGTGAGAGAAAAAAAAAAAAAATGGGGGGAAAGCGTGAATCCCCTAAACTCCATGATGAAAGATGTCAATCCCTTCCGCCAGAATAGATAAAAATATGTTTTTTCTCCGATTTGTGATTTAGTTCCAGTGATACAATGATGGAAGGACCAACAGTACCAGAAAAAAAATATTTTTCGCCGGAAAGTCTGCACGGTAATACTGTGAAATAGTGAAAGAACAACATTGAAAAAAAAATAATAAAATTTTACTAGTGAAATAACGTGACAACAGAATCTGGATCATTAAGGGTTTCTGGGGCTGCAAAGTGGAGGTCAGTTAAATGGTATATTTCCAATTTTAGTAACATTGAAAAACTGAGTTTTGCTGAACAGAACTTTGCGAAAAAGAATAATATATGATATGATATGGCATTTAATTTTTATAATATAGTTGTGTTATAAATGATATATTTTCTTTATATTTTAATTGAGAAAACAAAGTATATAGGTTTAGTCTCATACAAAATTTTGAGAAATATTAATATACTTCTCATAATTTTATCAAGATGTCGAATGAGTTAAGAGTTATGATAGAAATTGGTGTTTTAAAGTAAAAGATATAAATTAAGTTTTTAGAAAAATGACTAATGAGAGAACTAATATTATAGATATTGATTTTTATAAGAAACAAAAGTAAAGTCAGGTTGTATTCTTTTTTCTCCAATGAATTTAATTGTTTTGTTAATTATTTTATTCAGAAATAATCTTATTGCATGTCATTTATTTTTTTTTATTTTAAATTGTGTGTTTTGATATACCGGACATATATCAGGATTCACTATTTCTCGAAATTTTCCTTATCTAAAATTAAAATTAACTTAATAACTTGAAGTCTAATTTTGGATATTACACAGTGGATAAGGGAGAATACAATCATTATAATTTTGTATATGTCTCTAAACTTTAAGAGGACAAACTTGTTTAGTTTGATATGTACACCTCTCATTATTTCTTATCAGCATCCCTGAACATCTGTGAGTTGATGACGCAGATTTCTCAGAGAGATGTGTTCAAAATTAAGTAAAGTGATACAGTTTTATTAGTGAATGTGTGATGCAAGAGAAAATCAAGAAGTTTTGTCTATGAAACGTATTTTTAGAAGGTTACGGAAAGATTCAAAATATTGCATGCGATATTTAAGTTACAATGAATATTGTGAAAATTTTTCAGAAATACTAAAAGTTATTATTGAAGTGAGTCCACTTTTCCGACTCAAAATAACAAGAAAGAGCATGTTCTTTATATTCTTACATTCTTATAATTTTTATATTTTATAAAACACATATGAAATAAAACATTTTATTGGGTTCGATAGTGCATAGAAGTTGTGTGTTACAACTGCGTTTTCTTATTATTAATAATTTCATTTTATTAGTGTCTATATTTTTTTTATCTTTTTAAAAAATGTATTTCATCTATACAAACGTGTAACAATATAAGGTATTACTACGTTGGCGCCAGAGTAGATTTTTATACAAAAATTACTATTTTAACATTTGTATGATTTCATGTATTTTTTATATTTACTATCTTATTGTTTGATATATTATTTTCCAATATAATTTTTTGCTAGCTATAATATAAATCTATTATTATGAAGGAATAGGAGGGAAACGCGCGAGCACTTTTTCTGGATGTCGAATAGATTAAAACAAAGCTAATCTTCAATTATATGTATGGAAATTCATTTTTATCAATTAAAAATGTTGGAAGTGTCCTTACTGTGTTTGTTGTTATAGTTAGTTTATTGTATTGCTTTTTTTGATTTTAGTATTACTCTTTGCTTAAATATTTCTACTGTGTTTAATATGTCTTTCTAAATAATGTTATGTATTGTTTTGTGTTTGTTGAAAATTGATTAAGTTTGTAAAGAGAGAAAAAACCACGCCATGACTCCCTTTTAAAATTGGAGGGCAAATGTAAGGATAATTAAATTAGATTAAAAATTAAATTCCCTATCTAGCACTTGGCTCATCTTTCTCAATTCCTATCTTCAAGTATCAAACTAATCACCCATTTATTTCCTCCGAACATATGACCTAGCCAATAAACATGTCTAATTCCAGATCGTTAGATTTAATAGTCAACATATGTCAGCATTAACTTGCAAGCCCCTCTTTAAAGCAGCGATACTTACCATATGTTTTTCAAGTGTTACCCACATGAAACCACCACCATGGTGTGGTTTTTCCTCCCTGCTCTCAAAGTCAGAACAGATGTACAAATGAAAGAATAAAGGTCGTCTTTTCTTTTTTCTAACTTTAATCTGATTCTGTCTTAAAAATCATGACATATATATATATATATATATATATATATATATATATATATATATATGCCTGTGTGTGTGTGTGTACATTGTTCAAATTTTTTGATCGTTACTAAAACACTTTCAATTCTTCATTTCAAGTTCAAATACATTTTTTTAAAACTTGTAGCGGATGACACTTGATGTTAAAATGTTTTTTTCGAGTATTAATTCATTAACTAAATTAAAAAATGAATAAATAGTTTCAAACAAAATCACAAATAACACAATAAACTTTAAAACAAACCACAACAGCATATATAGAAAGGAAAATCGTTCGTGGTGCCCCTGTAGCACAATGAATAGCGCGTTGGACTTCTAATCTAAAAGTCGTACATTCAAATCCTACCTGGAATGTCTTAATTTCTGAGAATGTGATTTTTTTTTCCTATACTATTTTATTCGAATAATTAAATTTAACTAATGAATAAAAAAGTAAAAAAAAAACAATAATAGTCTAACTCTCGATATAGAAAGATGAATGGAAAATTGCAAGGAAAAAAATCGCTTTCTATTTTGCCAGTTAATATTGCAATTCTTTTCATATGTGTACGTATATACATATTTATATTAATTGGCCAACTACTTAATAAAAATTAACTAAAAATAAAATATTCTTTTTTGACCTAAGTAGAAATTGACTTAACTTTTTTTTTATATTGCTTGTTTTTAAAATATTGTCAAAGCCTTTAGAAGACTTATTTTCATTTGTCCATTTTTGATTAATTAGTGAAGGATACCTAATTATTGGTACGAAACAGAATAATTATCAAATGATATATTTTGAAGTCATCAAGGCGTGTTAGGTCAACTCGTGTAGCTTTATAATTACTTTTTTTTCAATAAAATGTTCTTACCCAACTAGAAGTTATCTTACGGAATTCATCCTTAAGGTGAAGCTATCCTTAAAAAGCTGCTTGAAATAAATCTTGACATTACAAGAAAAAATTTCAGAAAATTAATATTGTGATTGTTATATTATAATAATGGTGCCACTAAAGACCCGTCGTGCAGAGGGAGAAAGTACTCGTTTAAATTGATGTGTTTCAATGTCTTTCAATTGAAATTGTGTTGCATTTAGGAGAGGAAATTACCCCAGCTCAGGTGTCGTTCTCATCATTTTACTGATGATCAAAATTGCGAAATCCGTTGCCAATTTTATTACATTTATTTATTTAAATATAAAGCATAATAATGCACAATGGTAAAATTATCGGTGCAAAGTTATTACTTTGGAGAACCTAAGGAAATACCAAGTTTTTGCCAAGTCCACTATTAATGTCCAATAATTCTCAGTAAGAAAAACGTTTCACCCAAAAATGTGCATAAATGAAGCAAAATGGAAAAGAACAGTTCTTGGAAAAAAGTGCTGAAGCCAAGCAAGCGTTGTGTAAAATTACTACTATTTTTATTCACTTTCAGATATTTCGCAAATTCTTTATTAAGTATAAGTTACTACAGTGCATCAATAGGCTGGCTAGAAAATTGTGTTGAATCCAATGTAAATTGCATGGGAAAAATTTCCATTATTTTTATATAATTTGGAAAATTAATTTCATTATTAGTAAAAGCCAAGCTTTGGAGAAGTGTTTCGGTACAGTTTATTGGTAAATAAAAGTTCTCCTTTTAGAGGCTAAAAATAATGTCTAAGACTAATTTCAAAATTATTCGTTTATTAATTATAGATTTTGCTTTCATTTAAAGAAAAACGACTTAGAAGTATAACGCTTTAAAAATAAGCTAAAACTAAATTTCCCTGGGAGCACTATATCTGAAGAAACATTTTATTTTTTAATTGTTTTTGGAGGGAGAAAAAAACTTAATTTTAAATTTTTGTATTGAAATTTTAATGAAATATTCCCGCTGTAAATAGTGATAATTTCCCTCTATGGAACGCTGGATAAGAGAGATCATAATCTTTCTTTGCCATGTACGGTGGAATTAAAACGCAGATCCATGAGTGCTTTAAATCTGCGCATTTTCTAAATAATAACGTACAATGAAAAAAGATTTAAATTAGTATGCTCAATGTTTTAAATAAAAACGAGTGAATTATGTGTATGCATATTTGGGTTTTTTTTAAATAATTCCATGCATCATGAAATATAAATTAGTATTGTTTTAACCTTTCCATCTATTTTATTATATAAGGTAAATATATTATATACATTTTCCCCACAGAAAGAACAGAACTAATTGAATTAACATTTCTCACTTTAATAATTTTGAGGAGAACCTCATTGAAGGAAAAAAAATTGAATAGATGGTTTAAGAATATTTATTATTTTCTCCATAGCTTCGGAAATAAAAGTCATCTCTCTGAAACGAGTACAAAAAAACTAAAAAAAATGCAATTATGTAAAATATGAAATAATAATCAAAAAACCTCAAAGAGGAGCATTTTTGTTACAGAAATGGTTGATTTTCTAGTATAAAATTGTTTTTTACTATAGAAAATAAATTTATTCACAATTCGCATCCAACCTTTTTATCAAATTCTATACGTATTTAAAAACCTTCTTTTGTCTAAATATTATTTATTGCATTTCTTTTTTTATCATAAGAATCATTCTGAACTATGGTACAAAAATATGTTTTACGAAGCAGTTTGAACATTTGTTAATTAAGATGAAATCACTAAATTGCTTAATGTATTTGATTTTCATTTTCTTGAAGAACAGAGATAAATTAAAAGGATTACGAAAAGATTCAATCCATAAAGTTTTTGTTCTAAATAGAATAACATACCTAGATAAATAAAAAGAAACTATAATCGACTTATTCATAGTATGCAAACATATATTTATTATATAAAAATTGAAGCATGAATTAAAAGGATGAAAGAAAAAGTTTTTTTTTTGTTTTTGCTTTTGTTTTGGTACGACTGAAGTTTTTAATCATTTACTAAATTTTAAATACAAAAATAAATAAATAAAATAAAATAAAAGAAAAAATTATTGTTTGAAGCACAAAAGTTTGAGAATTTGACTCTTATTAAAAATACCGATCACTCTTTTTTCATTTTTCTTATTCGTAGCTCTGAAACTTGACGCAGCATTTAAAAATAATCCTCTATAGTAGCAAGTACAGAAAGGTCCCTGTGAAAGATTTCTGTAAAACTGAATTTTTCCGTAGGATAATTTCCGGATAAGGATTTTTTTCCAAAAATACTTCATCCTCATTTGTTGCAATGAGGGATTACCATCAAGCCAATTTATCTGAATAAATAAAAAAGGAATATTTTTTACTTATTCAATAATTTCCTTTTTAAACTTTCGGATACTTTTTATTCTAAAAGTAGAAAATTCGTATAACTCATTCTATTAGTTTAAATCCCTTGAAAAACGCACTCAAAAGTCACAAAGTTTTGCTTGTTAGATACTTCGTACATGAAAAATTGTACGTTATCATCAAGATTAAAGCCCACATCGTACTACGAGATAACAACAATGGTATAAGATAATGCAGGGTGTCCGGATTAAAAGTATCCGAAGTAAAGGTGGAATAACAGAACTACCCATCAGATTGTAATAAACTTTTCATCCATGGATTGGAAAACTCTTCGAGATTTGTTGGGTCTAGCCCAATTGTCCACACGTGCGCGCCTTATTCGGTAATAACAAACGATAAACTTTTTACACTAACTTCATTATTAAAAATGTGGACACCACAGTAAAAGATGTAGTGCGTATTTTGGTTAACATAATTTAAATAAGTCAAGCGTGTACAATGATTTGTTCTAACTGAATGGAATGTCGTAAATGACATTCTTAATAAACTTATCAGGACTCCGACAAAATGAATCACGCACACAATCCATAGTGTCTCTTATCATGAAAACTTAAGGATACTTGCCAGGTTTTTAGATATCAAAGTTCTCGTCTCCTTTAATGTTCTTTCCCATTTATGACTGTGTATCTTAAATGTATATTTGATCATTTTAAACTTACTTATATTCCGGTTGTAATTGATGCAGTTGTTTAAATCAATTTTGTAGAACTCTATATAATAAAATTAATTAATAATTTCCAACAATATACCATTATAGGAATAATGAAAAAACATTTTTTAATCAATTTGCTTTTTAAATTAATACCTATCAAATTTAAAAATCACTTTAATTTTATCAAAGGAATAGTTTTATTATACTTGTCATTTTTGATCTTTGCCAGAGCCCCGAGAAGTTGGACTTCTGCTCATTTTAATCGCCTTTTCGACATGCATGAGCTTGCGTTGGAACTATTCAGTCCTAGAAATTTACATTACATTGACAAATATCGCTAATTTCGACGGCATTATTGTGCTCTCGGATTGTAGATCTGTTCTTGTATCCATCAAGAAAGGAAAAATAAGGCTCATGCAAGAAATCAATTTTTTTCTGATCTGCAATGGTTCATTGCGTAATTCATGTAACCTCCAGCGGATCCCAGTTCATGTTGACATCGAAAGGAACGAGATGGCTGATTCCCTTGCCAATGAAGACAGAACAATTGAGCATGAAACTTCATCTACTAAGATCTTTGATGCCGACGCAGGAGCAAAGACGAAAGCTCTGCTCAAAACCCAGAAAATTCTCGCCAGAATTAAATTATAGCCGGAGAACAGACAAAATCACTAGATTAAGGACATGAAGATTCTGCTCGATAGTTCCATATCATATGGGGAATGTATGCACTGCCCAAGAATGCAACTGGATCCCAAACACATTTTCAGCTGTCTTTCCGTTGCTTGAGCCCTTTTAAAATAGACATAACCACAGCATGGCCGTACTCGATCGCACCATGGGTGTTGCCATGGCAGTGATTCTCGCCTTTGTGGCAATATTTGACTTTGTGTTTTGTTTTTATCACCTTTGCACTTTGTCATACACGGCAACAACAATGGTTTTATACACTGAGATTGATATATAGAATGTGTCTTATTTTTTTAGTTAGTTGTCTCACCAATTATGTATTATCATCTAACGGTAGATATTTTGTTTTAAAAAATAATGATATATCTATTAAAAATATGATAAATATATAAATTTACTTATTTTCATACCTAAGATTTTGATTTTAAGTTTCAAAACACAATTTTAATCGCAATTTTAACAGTATTTCTGTATCAGAAAACACTTAACTTGACAATATATAAATGAGTTAACTGATAGAATGATTTCAACTAAATAACAAATTGAAATGTTTAAGAAATTAGCATTTTTAAAAATTGAACTGCAAGTAAGAAATCATTCTTCCAAGAAGTAATATTTTAAAAAGTCCTTCCTTTATTGTTCCTTATTTTTACAGAAATTTTGTTCTTATTAACGTATTTTTTTCATGATGGATCTCATAAAAGATGATTTATTTTATTTACATATATTGCCTGTGGATACCAACCAGACATGTACTGTTTATAATATTCATGTGAAATTATGTAATTCCTAAATTCAAGAAAATATTACATTTCTTGGGGTGATAGTTTTAAAATAACTGTTGAAACATTTCAATTGAAAATCTTCATATTTAAGGAAAGAAGACTAAATAACCTTCTATAAATATGTGCGAGGGAAAATATTTCCGAATATTCTACTATTCTATCTGAATTATCCAAAAGTTTTTGATGTAAAATATTTTTACACTTCTCTTGAAATTTTGATGAGGTCTACGTTAGAGATAATAAACGTTCAACCACACTAATATTTGAAACTTGTAATGATTAAATTGTAAGCTCTCAACATGTCAATATTCAAAAACACCTGTTTGATAATTTACGAACAGAAGTTCAGATGAGGTGAAAATAGTTAACAATTTCATACCGAACATAAATTTATACAGAAAAGAATTAGACTATTTTTTCCTATTTTCGAAAATAAAATTTTGACATCGATTTCTATGTAACATCATAACATCCATCTCGCTGGTACCAGCTTATGGTTTAGACATTGCAGGGGGAGAAGTGGTAGGAGTAAAGTAATGATTAGATGGACTTGCAAAAATCGCGACTGCAACACTATGCAGATAAAAAAAAAGTGTTATACCGTATTATTTATTTGAATCTATAAGCCACTCTTCTTTTCCAACATTAAAACTACTGAAAATAGGGTGTGGCTTAGAATTGCATTCAATAAAAGCATTGGAAGGGGCAATTAGAGCAATTATGGGCTCTAAACTATTTTACACTATTTTTCATTTTCCACAATGACTTGTTGAAAATTTTGAAGCGCAGCTTAGATCCGAGTTAATATGGTAGTTGAGCTCTTTACTTCTAAATCAAGAATCAAGTAAAATGAGGGTGGCATTACAGCTACTCTTTGAAAACTTCCACTTCGCTTAAAACCTTTTTAGGTGCACTAGCTTCACTATTTCATGAATTTAGTTTACCTCTTTTTAAGAAATTGAACTTCTCTCTCTCTCAAACCCATATAAGGCTTGACAAAAAAACCAGTGCTAAAATAGTTTATAATTACTCACACATATATAATAAAAGCATCATTATGCCGCAAAAGCTGAGTCTGATGGTAAACAAGTTAAGAATGTTCATGATCTTTAGGTAAAAGTGACATGGAGAAGGCGAGCTTCAGATAATTCTAAATAATCTTTTGACTGAGTATTACAGAAATAGGAGTGTGTTCAGGATTTTCTGGGTCGTTTAATCTCTATCTTTTCAAAAGAAAAAACCCCTCTGAAATGCATATATTCATTGTGACTTTGTAATTATAACTGTAGAATATTTACAACAGCTTCTTTTCGAATGGTTGAATCACACTTTGAAATTTTAATCTAAACTAATAAGATGGACACTCAAATGTCCACGATATTCTCAATCATATGGAAATATATATCATACTGAGGATCGTATCTTAATCAAGTGCTTCTCAAACTTTGAATGTTTTGTGACTCAAATTCCAATCGTAATTTTCATCGCCCCCCTACAATAAAAAGGTATTGAATGCAATAATAATGTACTTTGACGTACAGCTGCAATATAACTTTAATTATAGACGCATTCAATAAAAAATTAAAAATATATATTAAATTTGTTATATATAATTGTGTATATGATACACCAATGAGAATCACTAATATTATTAAATTTGTTCTTAATTTAGTATTAATAAATAATTATCAAATATGAATGCAATAATCATACATTTACTAGTATATTATGGCAGTGTATTTTTTATTCTTATTCTATCACAATTTATTTTAATTTGCTTCCTTTCAGTAAATTAATAATAATTTTAAATAATAATTTATTTTCGACTTTTGACTAATACTTTATGCTAGCGTCGCCATAGCGTGATGCATCGCACAGTTTGAGAAACGCTCTTAAGCACAACAAGAAACATCACAACTCTTCACGATATATTCTTTTAAAAAAATATGTTGGTCTTCATTGTGCCTTTGTTCCGTTTTAGTTACTACACCAGTGGAATAAGGATTTAAGGAACACGGATAAAATTACCTTAAATACTTGTTTGTGATTCACTATTTGATGTAATAAAAAATGAATTTTATCTAAATTTATGACAGATATATATTTGGACTACAAATAATGTATTAAATTTTATTACGTCAAATGTGTGTAATTACATTAAAAGAATATAAGTTACCCTAAACCACTTTTTGAATGTATTAGTTTAATTTTGTCAAGATTGGAATGAAAGTTCATTTCTCGACTGGATGTCATTACCTCATGGGGAAAAAATAAAAAACACACCCCTTTCACTTATAGCAGTGCTTCTCAAAATTTCAATACTGGCGCCCCCCTTTTCAATCACAATTTTTATCGCGCTCCCCTTATGCATAATAATGTACTGAATGCAATAATAATGTACTTTTACGATAAAGCAACAATATTTATTATAAACCGTACAAATTCATGACATAAGCATTAAATTTTGAATACTACTTTTAAGCAAAAATAAATAAACAAAATAATAGATACTAATTATTACGTTATTTTTCCTTTCTCTACTTTTTTTAAATTGAACATATTGCAAAAATGGTGGCTGCGTAGAAGACACAAAATATAGATATCGCTAAATATAGAAAAAGAACTCAGAGGGGAATTTCTAATCATAAGCATTCCTTATAAAAACTTTGCTTTGTACATATTTTGCCATGGAACTCATTAATACTTATTAAAACTTGTTCTTAATTATATTAATTAATAAAAGAGAAAAATACTTCCAGTAAGCACTGATACATTAAAAGTATACCGGATGAAGTGCCCGCTCTTTGCACGAGTTCTCATTTATAAGAAAATAAAAACATTATTCATATAATAAAGAATTGTAAGGAGAGCAAAAGCCAAATGTCGACAATGTTTACAAAAATGTAAAATGATTTTTTTAAATGGTTGCTCAAACTATAATTAGTTTTAAGCGAATGGTAATTTTAGGCCTCACAGAATTAGCATTTATATTTGATGTTAAATAATGAACAATAATATTCCGATGAAGAATAACTGTATTGCTTTTAAAAGCGAAGACAACATACGTTTCACATGACCAAGCCCTCGTAGTTGAATAGTGATGCCAATATCAATCGCCGCACTCTCGATACGGTCGAGCGTGGTTATTGAGTCACCCTATATTTTTATAATTATTTTTAGTCAAAATAACGATACAAACCCACGATCCAGTGACTTACTTAAGAGAAAGTTTACTTACCTACTCTCTCGCTATTATTTTTTCTTTCACAAACAGTTTCTAGAATTAACGATTTTATCTGTGCGTGCCGCAACCTTCCAGGTATGTGTGCGTATTCGCTATGATTTTATGAAATTATGTAAAAACTATGTTATTTATATCTATGAATAATCGTAAAAAAACAAGTATTAATAAGTAATTATTTAAAATGTGTGCTCCATGGTTTTCCAAATACAAAAACTCTTTGCATCGAAAAGCCTAGCAGAGAAATACATTACTTACAACTTCCCTAAATGCAGTTTCATTACAAGAGAGGGGAAGTCGGCAACTAACTGCAACAATCTAGAAGGTTAAACGATTACAGCTATTATGTGCAGTATTTCAAAAATATGACAGTGATGAATTTTTTGTGTTCCTAAATTTTTCGATTATGCGTCGGTAGATACCTGTTTTTTTTTCTCTGAAAGTTGTATGTTAAGTTTAACAGAGCAAAAAATCTCTCAACATGGATTACAGCAAATCAGTTTTTTATTTGGTTAGGAACATGATAATTAAAGTATTGAAGAAGTTTTTTGTTGATCCAATATCGCCGCGCCTATAAATTATATACGGCGCAAAGTGTATTTTACCATGTCTGAAAGAGTTTCGTTTTAATCTTCATTCCAGTAAATTACTACCTTTGTTTTTCGCTATACCGCGTCCCCTCGCTCCATTAAGCCCGTTTGAGAAACACTGACTTATAGTATTCTTAGGGAATTTTGTTGTAATGAAAATAAAGATAATCCTCTGTACTTGTAAATCATGTACTTTTTTTCTGTTTTCAATAATTGTCCGCAGCCTACCAACTGAACAATTTAAATACATTATAAATTCTTTAATTTTCAGATAAATTTATTACTCTAAAAAATAAAGCATTGTAAGGGAGAGCCTCAAAAGATCTAATATTAATGTATGGTTCCAATGCTAGAATATTGGTGCATCAATATCTGTAACTTCTAAACTTGATTAAATGACTTGAAACACTCTTAACGCTAGGGTTTTGAAATAGATTTAACGACATCGCGCTACTGCATGAGGTTTATGTGACACAGCTCTTACCTACGACTAGATGAATAACCACGCAGCGAAGAACCTCGGAATTATGACCACTTGTCACTAGAAACACATACGTTCCACCAAAAATACAATCTTAATGATTGTTACTTTTATTTTATGCATATACATTTTATTTTTGCTTTTTAAAAAAAGCTTCGGTTGTTTTCAAGATAATACTACGAAAGCCCTCATTTACTTTGCTCAAATTCAAAGAACTGTTTCAAACAGTAATTCTACCTACTTTTCATTTCGTTTGCGCTATTTTTCTTTCACACTGTACAACTGTATTATCTCTCAAAACGCTTTTATAACAAAGGCAGATACCCGACAGCGCATTTTACAGCGTGGAGTGAGTTTTGTCATCAAAAACAATAAAATAAAGGTGTTTGTATGTGCAGCTGAATCCACGATAACGAACACATTTTTGTGTATATGTTACTGAAATGTTTGATGGCATCCCAGTACAATAATAAAAATGGGTAGATCATCACGAAATTAAAAATAATACAGTACAGCGTAAAATACAAAAGGGAAATCAAAAATTATATTTCAAATTAAGCCCTCGTATTTCCTCAAATTATAAGAATAAAATGTGTCTTCTTTAAAAACAAAAAGTTCTTATATCAGCGTTACCAAACTGTGGAAGCGCCTCTATAAGAATGTGACACGACGGAGCGCCAGCACATCGATAAATCAAAATAAATGTTTAAAAATACTAGTTTCCTTAAAGGAAGGAAAACAAAATACATTCTGACATTATAAAATAAAAATATACCTTTAAACTGCTATGATTATACTTATGACCATCAGGAACTACGCAATGCTTTTAAAAATATTTTTATCAATACTAAGTTAAGAATAAAAATTAACGCCAATTAGTGACCTGATTCGCAGCCATAAGGGCCAAATTATGTAATCCGCAACTCTTTGATAATTTGTTCGGTTTATAATTGGGTATCATATTGAAGCTTTACGTCACAAAATATTATTATTAATGAACACACATTGTTATTGTATGGTGAAGGGAGCGATGAAAATATGATTGAAAATTAAGTCAAAACATTGAAAATTTGAGAAACACTGAACTTTAGTGTAAAACACAAAAAATGATTTTAAAATATTTTTATCGCGATTTTTTTTTCCAGTGAACTCTAAGACGATCTTAATTGTAATGTATCTTGGTCTAAGAGAATGTTATTAGATACCTCCCCATCAAAACAGTAACATTTTACTTTAACAATATTTAAATTGAAGTACTTTCCTTATTTAGAAAGTATTGGAGTACAGGTGTGTGTGTGTGTGTGATTTTTGTTTTATGGAACAGTAAATAAATTCCATGAAATATTTCTCGTTCTTCTGTCATTAATTATAGGCACAAGTAAATCACTGTCTTTACCATGCGTATTTTTCTACACGTGAACACACTCTACGTTGTTCAACAACTATTATAGAGCAATACCCTGACTAATTACTAATTCGAAGGAATATATTGTTGCAGATGGGTTCGATATCAGTCGCTTCAACTATTTTGGACATCCTCGTATTCGATATAGTTATACGAAATGCTTCCTTTTTTTGTATTCGATATATTTCATACAAACTCATTGAAGTATATTTTTCTTCCCCAGAAAACTATAAACAACATTTTTAATAAAAAATGAAATATTTTTTGTTGAAGTGTCCTTAGTGTTTTTTGTATATTTTATTGTTATTTAAGTCTACTTGATTCGTACAACCTTACATCATTCCCCCTTCAAAAGCATTTTCTTTTGTTACCAACATCTTGAGATTTCTACTTATCTTATTGTTTTAATTCCTTTTTCTTCGAGATAAGCCTAACATAATCAAGTAATATGTATAAAAATACCAAATCAATTCCAACTCCTAGCTCAAAAAAGAAAAAATTATTTTTTTAGTTAATTTCCTTTACTAAATAGTTACAAAGCCGTAATATTTATCTGTATATACATAGATCAGTTAAGAAAATATTTTTATTAAGTATCATGAAAATATATTGTATAGTCATCCACGCGTACTCCTTAGTCAACTGAATGCTTTATATTGAATATTTAAAGTTTTGACCAAAAGTACGAACCAACGTGTTCTGTATCTATAATTCTTTAAATAATTAGTTTCCTTCAGTCAATTATATTTAATTAATTATATTAAATTATCGTATCGTCACCCAAAACAATAGTGTATAGAAATCCTCAAATGAAAAGCTTTAAAATATATTTTACAACGATTGAAAATTTGAAGAATATAAATATAAGTAGAGTGTGGGCTAATAGAAAAGAATAAAAAAAAAACAACCCTTTTAGATATGGTATATTATCTCTTTATTCCGATAAAAAAGCGCCGAGAAAGATGGCTTACCATAGAAGTCAAATGAATAGTTTTGGCAGAATAATAAAAATGTTATTAGAATATGGCTCTATATTGCAAGAATGCCGATTTTTTCTCAAGATGTATTATGGAAATAAACGTAAGTGTGCTCTTTAATTATCTGTGTAAAAACTTCTCTATTCATTAGATGATTTAATAAAATAAATTAGATAGCAGGAACAAAATCTACAAAGCCGTGAGACTCCATATTAATTTAATGATTTTTGTGAATTACAAAAGCACATTTTATGATTTTTAAAGTATGTGCAATTATATGCCTGATATTTACCAATATTTCTAACATGGTTTTTGCATATAAAATATCGATACATGTTCCGTATTTTTTATATATAAATTGAAGGTAGGGTTTTGTATTGATATCTTAATCCCCAGTTTCTCAAACCTTTCAATTCTATTTAATCCTACAATATATTCAATCAAAAATATTCATCGGCCCCATAATAAAAAATGTGAAATTTAATAATACTATGCATTGGTGCTAAACCAATATTACGACGCACTTGCACCGGCGCTTATAATCTCTCTCACCTCAGCAAAAGCGTTGATTGCCTAGGACGTATATATACGTCTTCCTGAAGTACGATTTTTGTGCAGTTCTTATCCATGCAAAAATCCGAAGTCTTTGCAGCATGTAAATTTACCATAAATGCAATTTAACAAAAATTGCGGTGCCCTAAATTAGAGGTGCGCGTTATAGCGGATGTACAAAAGATAGCTTTTAAAAAAATTCTTAAAAAAAAAAAGATGGACAATAAAAAGAATTACAAATTTTTTGGTATCGAAATGAACATATCAAAATAATACCATTTTTAAAACTACTGTCTCTTATGAAATTGAAGGTGTTAATTTAGAAATATATTATCTTTATCAAAAGCTTGGATAGTACCATCGAATAAATGACCTCATAACATAAGAGTAAAGCAGCAAAAGAGCCAAGCGTAAAAAAAGGGGCCTCGCGTATAATTTAAAAATAAAAATGCTTGAAAGCATAGGTGCGCGTAATAAATACGACGGGTATTAAAAGTTAATTTCGAACGTTTTTCATCAAATACACTACAGCAACAAGTAAATAATAATTATATTGTAAGACATAATTCTTTTGAAAAGGAAACTATTTGTGGAAAACTTAATATTAACAAGTAGGAAGAACTTCCTTACTGTAGCTTATCATCATTTTTAATTGCGGGTATAAACAGATCAAGTCATTATTTGATTTTTTCTTTTCCCAAAGATAAAGTTTGTATTGCAGAAAAGAGCTCCATTCTTTCTTTGAAAGATAAAATAGATTAAAAAATTTAATTTTTATGTGTGATGAAACACATCATCGTTTTTTAATATTTTTATAATTAGCTTGCAATAATATTATGAAACTAAGTTTCAAAGTTATTGTAGATGCTATGAATATATAAAAATTTTTGTACTTCGAAAATAATGACTTAAAAATGTGTTTGAAGATAGCAAGAAGGTAAAGATACTGTCAATTTAACCGGGGATCAAATCATACTGCAACCTTAATTCCCTGAAATCCAGAAATTTTGTTTGGTCATCAATACCAAATTTCCATTTTTACTTTTACTCTACTTTTTATATAAAAACTTTTCATACTTTAATGAAGGGATATTTCACAACAGCAATGATAATAATTTGTCATATGTTGTTCTAAATAGCGAATTGTTTGTTGGGCCATTTACATTGTTGATCAAGATATGCTGCCTAAAAACCCAACAATCCTTCTCGCAGTTCCAAAGAAATAATAAAAGTACTATGAATTATTTTTCTTTCCATTTGTGTGACGGGCTCATCGCTACTAAAATCTCCCTCTTGTCTGTCAAAGAAAATTCTTTTTCCAATCAAATCCCGAAGCGAAACGCACTGATACAGGAAACATTTTAAATAGCAGAAGTTTAACGTAGCGTACGACCCAGTTATTATGCTGTTTGCTTTAAGCTCGTGAACTGAAGGAAGATATGAAATCCGTCTTTTGAGTGTGAAGCTGTGACAGAACGATCAAGTCAAGGTGGGATCCACCACACAAGCTAATCTAAAGATATTGAGTATCTGAGAGGATTGCGCATAAACAAGAAATTAAGGTAGATAATTCTATCCATTAATGTGATATAAACAGATATGGAATAGAAGGGAAAAAGCGAGCCAGGTTATAAGATCGCGCTAATAGTATTGTGTTTTCTCTCCCTCAGATCCGCTAAGTTATAATATATAAATATTTTCATTGTGCTAAAGCTTAAGCTAATATCTTTAATAAAGAATATTTGCTCATGACAACGCCTGCCTGGTTCTTTTCATTCACCCACACCTCTAGATTACCTATCAAGCTATCTTAGGGAGTGAGGTAATCCATGGGGGTATAATACACAAATATTTGTTTCAAACGTTATATTTGATGCTTTTCTTTATTATGCCTTACCGTTTTATTCTTTCGGAATTGTGATAGTTGACCTTATTATTTTCTTTGGAAGTGATCTTCCTATGATGACGCTTCAATGAGATTTACATTGAATTTCTTTAAAAATGATCTTAATTCTCCTTGGAGATCTTGATATTTCAATTGATTCTGAGCTTAATGTGAACATACTCTCCGGATCTCAAATCTTTGATGAGCGTCGTACCCGGACATAATCCTGATACCAACTTGTGACTACAGTAAACGAACTATTTCTAATCGCTCAGTGTTTCACCAACTGGCGTGAGACCCCTGACCTATAAA